>LZPO01115351.1:1474969-1485473 GCA_001675575.1 Neotoma lepida | reverse complement strand
TAGGTATTTCCTTCTTTAGGTTGGGAAAGTTTTCTTCTATGATTTTGTTGAATATATTTTCTGTGCCTTTGAGTTGGTATTCTTCTCCTTCTTCTATCCCTTTATTCTTAGGTTTAGTCTTTTCATGGTATCCCAAATTTCCTGGTTGTTTTGGGTTATGACCTTTTTGGTTTTAGTGTTTTCTTTGACTGACAAATCTATTTTCTCTATTGTGTCTTCAACGTCAGAGACTCTCTGTTCTATCTTTTGCACTCTGTTGTTTATGTTTACATCTGTAGTTCCTGTTCGTTTACTTATATTTTCCATTTCCAGCATTCCCTCTGATTGAGTCTTCTTTATTGTCTTGAGATTTCTGTTTTCAAATCTTGATCCATTTCCTTCATCTGTTTAATTGCTTTTTCTTGGCTTTCTTTGATTTCTTCTAATTTTTTTGTTTGTATTTTCTTCCATTCCTTTAAGGGAATTTTTGATTTCCTCTCTAAGGGAATTTTTCGTTTCCTCTTTAAGGGAATTTTTGATTTCCTCTATAAGGGAATTTCTCATTTCTTCTTTAAGTTAATTTTTCATTTCCTCTTTAAGGGAGTTTTTCATTTCCTCTGTAAGGTAATTTTTTATCTCCTCTTTAATGAAATGTTTCATTTCCTCTTTAAGGGACTGGATCATCCTCTTAACTTCATTTTTTAGGGCAATTTCTTCTGTTTCTTCTGCGTTGGGATGTTCAGGTCTTGCTGATGTAGGTCCTGATGGGGTCATATTTGTCTTTATGTTGTTGACTGTATTTTTGTACTGGCGTCTACCCATTTCTTCCTCCACTTGGTGCAAGCAATGTCTGTGTCTGCAGAGGCCTCTCTTGGTGTGATTGATACTCATGGTCCAGTGGGAGATCTTGGTCTAATTAGGGCTCTTGGTGCAATGAGTGCTGATGGAATCTCTTGGTCCCAATTAGCGCCGGCTGCCTCTGTCTCAGGGAGCAGTTGCAGTCTCCAAGAAGTTTGCGGGAGATGGGGTTTCAGGGTTACAGGATTTGGTGGGAGATGATGGAACTAGAAAATATCATCCTGAGTGAGGTAACCCAGACCCATAAGGACAAACATGGTATGTACTCACTCGTAAGTGGATACTAGATGTAAAGCAAAGGATAACCTGACTGCAATCCACAGCTGCACAGAGGACCCTAGGAAGGATGCATAGACTGCCCAGTGAGGGAGAACTGGATGAAATCCACATGGGCAGACTGGGAGTGAAGGGAGGAATAGAGAGCAACAAGATGGAGGATGTGAGCATAGGGGAACAGGAGGTTTGAGTTGGAAGAGGGACACAGTAAGAGAGCAAGGAAAGAGATACCATGATAAATGAAGACATCATGGGAATAGGGAGAAACAGAATGCTAGGGAGGTTCCCAGGATGACCCCACCTTAGACTACTGGAAGTAATCGAGAGGGATCCTGCACTGGTATACTCCAGTGAGTATTCACATGGATGAATACCCTATCTGTCAACAGAGAGCCCTGATCCAGAGACTGATGGAGGCAGATGTGGAGATCCACAGCCAGACTCCAGGCCAAGCTCCAGGAGTCTAGTTGATAGAAGAGAGAGGGGCTTCTGTGAGCAAGGGACAACGGGATCATGATGGGAAGATATACAGAGATGGCCAGCCAAACCAGTGGAGATGCATGAACTGTCAACCAACAGCTGAGGAGCCGCCAGGAGCCCTCTCCCAGAGACATATGGAAACAGATTCAGAGATCCACAACTGGGTGCCAACCTGAGCCCCAGGAGTCCAGTTGTGAGAGAGGAAAATTGTATGAGCAAGGGACATGGAGAACATGACTGGAAAATGTAATGAGATGGCCAGCCAAATTAGTGGAAATGCATGAACTGTGGACCAATAACAGTGAAGCCCCTGTCTCTTATACACATCTAGATGTGTATAAGAGACAGAGATAAGGCATTTCCATTTAATTAAATGTTAAGTAGGGCTGTAGGCCAAAATCAATTTTAATCGGAAGGAAATTATTTTTTTAATTTTTGAAATTAAATTTAAATTTTGAAATTTAAAATATCATAAAATGGTGAGAACTTTAAACATAGACATGACATGATCACATTTTTTGATGAATACTCTTAGTGGTATATGTGTATTTAATAGGACTAGAGAAGAGAAGAGGCAAAGAGACATTTTTAAGGGAATATAATCACAATTTTAGTCAAAATAGCAAGCATTTTGACTAATAAATAACAGTCGTGGGAAATCAATAAGTATGAAGTAATTTTTAAAAGTTTTATGACAATGTTAGCATAATATAATAGTAAAACAACTGCTTAGGTTATATTCAATCACAAAATTAGTGTAATTACATATTTTGTGTGTTAATAATGTATGTGTCTTCAACCAAAAAATGAGATGGAATGAATTTAGGATAATTATAGTGAACTTTAATTTGGGGAGTCTTACCATTTAAATTTAAATTTAAAATTTGAATTATCTCCAGATTCTTAGATATATGAATATGAATGTTTGAGGCAAAGTAAGAGTTTAAAATTTCTAACTGGGAACATGAGATTCTCAACACTATCATGCAGTGGTGAATGAGAAAAGATGAGCTCATGAAAGAGACAACAAAAATGATTGAAAAGCTCACAACATCACTTAGCAAAGAGAATTTCAAATAGATAAAACAAATAATCCATGATGGATGTGGCAGACTAGTCTGGTAAAGGAATATTGAAAACAACCCATAGAATGCTGTAATTTTGAGGTCAATGAAAACTTTGTGGCAGTTTAACAGAGTGTTTGTGGGAAAAATAGAGGAGAAATGAAGAGAGATTGGGAATCAAATAAGTAAAGAAGTGTTCATAAAAATCATAATCTTGAGGTATGGATGAGAATAGAAAAGGAACGAATATTAAAAATATTTACCTCTTTTAGGAAGTGTGTTTGGACTTTTCTACCATGGCAGATTGGTATTCTAGAAGACAGTGATAGTTTTAATATTACAAATAGTTTACAATTTTAAATTCCTGGGGAGGTAAATTAAGGGATGTGGTTATAGACACCAATGAGAGAATCCTTGAGCACCTTGAAATCTTTGGTGGAGATGTCAAATGGAACCATTGCTGATGGTAAAAAATCTCTGTGTATATGTGGCAGCCTTGCCATCTGATGAAAATGAATATAGAATTTGCATTAGGGGACTTGAAAGAATTGAACATGTATTTAAAAGAAGCAGTTTCTTAATTATATAGAACAGCAGTTGTTGCTGTCCATAATTTCCCTCTGGTTATTGATCTTTCTACTCTTTCAATTCATACTATTTCTTTTAGCTGAATTAGCAAGACCAGCTTAAGCCAATCACCTCATTACTTACATTAGAGATTGTCATAGATCCAAGTATAAGTCAATGGAAAGAAATTGAAATGACTGGAACAAGGACGGGGGCCCTATCTTCATTTATAGAGGCATTGAAGGGTTGCACAAAGTGTTAATTGTTTGTAATTGAGGCTATAATTTAATACAGTGGGACCAAATGGTGCCACCTCGAGATCTATAATATGGCCAGGTTTTACATTCCTTGGGATAGGATGGTTCCATATGGAGTAAGCTTATATGCAAAAAAAACCTTTTGGACATCACTAAACAATTTTGTCTTAAGAGGAAACAATATGTGACATTCTACTCCAGGACTTTTAGCTATTGGATATTAGTCTAAAAATCTACTCATTCGTCTTCAGAAGTCAGTTGGATTTGAATTCTGTCACTTATACAACAATATCATTAATTGAGAAATCAATGTTTTTCTTGTTAGTTATTTGTGAATTAATAGACAGAGAATATTTTACTGATTAAGTTATTCTTAGTATCCAGGTTCCAAGTCTATCTTAGGAGATATATATATTTGCTCCTGTTCCTTAGACATACCAATTTCATTCTTATATTGGAGGCTGTATTTGTTATTACTCTGCTTCCATTGTTGGCATATCAACAATTTTCTCCTCATTCAATGCTTTCCCTAATCATTGTAGCAGAAGTAGCACTCCTTTTCCATTAACTCTGTTTTATTTTCTTATCTATTAACACATATTATTTTCCAAGTTGTTTATTTATTTATTTATTTATTATTGGATGTTTGCATGTCTTTAACATTAGATGAAAACCTCCATTGAAAGGACTTTATCTTGTTTACTAGTGTGCTTTGGGATATCTTTCTGTTTGCTGTGAATATGTGTTGCTATGATTGCTTAATAAAGAAGCTGCTCTGGCCTATGGTGAGTCAAGTTATAGCCAGGCAGGAAATCCAAGGGAGATACAGGAAGAAGAAAGTGAGAGTCCAGAGAGACCCTAGCCGCTGCTGATGGAACAGCAGATGCCAAGAAACCGGTAACACCATGTGGCAAAACATAAATAGAAATGGGTTAATTTAAGATGAAAGAGCTAGCTAGCAAGAAGCCTGCCATAGGCCATACAGTTGTAAATAATAGAAGCATCTGTGCGTTTACTTGAGTCTGAGTGGCTGCATGATCGCGGGTGAGAGGGGTTTGTCTGGACTGCTTGTGGCCAAGCAGGATCCAAGAAACTTACGGCTACACTAATGGAGTCACCAACTCCATTGAAATTATGTAGACATATTTGAAGTCTTTCCAAGAACAATGGTTAATTACGTTAGTGAAAATATACAAGGCAAAATCATACATACTCTTATAACAACAGTGAAAGAAAAAGATTTCATAAATATTCGATGGCCAATATGCATCTATCTAACTAGAGTGTCATTTCATGTATATTCTAAAATTCCCAGGAGACAAAGGAAAAACCGTATCTTCTTACTTATTGAAACCACCATTTCCTTTGAGGGTAAAGTGTCCAAAATTTTATACAAACACTTAGGTGTAGATATGTTAACAAAATACTTCAAATACAGAATCTTCCAAACATAAGTCAATATTTTTATTTCTGGTTAGTTGAAAAATTATACCTAGAAGATTAAAGGTTAAAAAAAAAGAAACATAAAAACAGCTATTTTGACATGGGAATATTTTATTTTGCATATGTTTATTTTAGCTCTAATATAATGCAAATATCATCTGGTTATCACTTAAAATATGGGTATAGTTATTCCGTTTGATATTTGTGACTAGTAGATTTAGCAATCCTGCATTATTTTATACAAATGCTTCTTTGGGGTAGCAGAGACCCAGTAATCCCAGAAGAAATTGTCATTTTACAAAACATTTCTAATTTTCTCCATCATTACCATTATGCATTTTAGATGAGCCTAATACTTCTGTCATTTGCCTAAGAGGGAAAAAAACCTGTTGAATTACCCAAACTATTCCTGACTTAATAAAAGTTATCAGGTATTTTCTAAAATTGCCTTTAATTGATCTCATTATTCATACATGGCATCATACATAAATACACATTTACATCACAAAACAATTTTTTCCTTTTTGCTTTAAAATAGCAACCCCCTAGCAAGGTCCAACATTGCCTCAATAAATCTTCTACTAAAATAAATATTTAGACAGACTGAAAGGTAAAACTTACAACACTGCTGAAAGCAAATATTGATAATCTCCCAAATGCTGTATTTTGTGAATAGTTTCTATTACCATTGTGATTTTAGCTATAAGAATAGCCATTGCTGCATGGTATATGTTATGTTACTTTAAATAATGTATAACTATATGCTTGAAAAACTAAAAGAAATATATTGTGTCCTGTTGCTTGCCTCTTGAAAGAGAAATGCAAGAATTATTCCAACTAGTAAATGAAGTTAGTCATCATTATAAAAAAAGGTAATTTTTCTTTTGGATAAAATTTTACTGTGTTATTTCTATACCACATCAAAACTATTTCATCAGAGTTAATAATGGGAGAAACTTCATTAACAAGTTGCTTTCAGAGAAACTGAACTAATGCATATGATGATATATTTCTTGGCAATTTAAATTAATTCAATATGTAAAACAATCAAAACCTGTCAAATATGTAAAGGCTACTTAAGAGGGAAATATGAAAAGAGAAGCAAAAATCAACCCAAGCAAAAAATTACTGGGTGAAAATTTTGTTTAAGCATATGATGAATTGATTTCTATAGGGAAGAGTAATATAAACCCATGGTAGGCAGAATAATGTCCAGTCCCTATAATGACCATACTAAAATAACTTGAGTATATTACCTTGCATTGTAAAAAGAAAATATTAGCTGTGGGTAGAAATATGGTTTCTGATGATCTGACCTTAAAAGAGAGATTATAAAGATTATGTTGGGTGCGTAGCTTGAAATGCATAGCATAATCAATCACAGGAGCTCTTAAATTGGAAAAGAAAGGCAGATATGAGGGTACACATAAATCTATCTGGTAAGGACTCAATCAGGAATTACTGGCTGTGAAATGAAGGCAGGGAGCCACGAGCCAAGGAATGTGTCAGCTTTTAGAAGCTGGGACTATTCTTCAGCATGCAACTTTAAGAAAATGGGAACTCAGTTCCAAAACAAAAGGGTAGAAATCTGCCAAGGATTCATAAGAATTAGCCTGAAAATGAATCTTTTCCTTGAGTATTCAGAAAGGGAACAACCCTGCTGGAATCATGGTCTTAATCCCATAAGCAACAGTTCAGACTTCTGACCTATAAAACTATGAGATAAAATTTTTATATTGTTCTAAACTGCAGAATTTATGTTAACAGTACAAACAGAAAACAGAGACAAAAGTTAACAATTATTTCCAAAATAATTGGAAGCATTTAAATTACTTCAATTAAAATCCCCAGGGCATTTCTTCTTCCACTTTTACAATATCACTCTGAAATTCATCCAAATTAATATATAAGAAAAAGAATAGTCAAAACAACCTTGAAAATGAAAAATAATATAAGAATTATCCTAAGACCCAATAAAAACATACTAAAAGTAGACAATAGCTAAGCCATTTTAAAAGTAGCAATGAGACTAGAATAAATGAAAATAATTGAATAGGCAGTTTTACCATAATATGCTAATAATATGCTAAAAGCCAATAAAAAACAATAAATGAAAAGTTAACACACTGATAGAATATGAGAAATTGGCACAGGTATGAACATCAGACAAATTCCTCTTCAGGAACTCCCCAGAGCTTTAGCCATTTCCTCTCTCAGCAGGAGAGTTCCAGAGAAACTCTAACATCTTAAGTTCTATTCTTTCTATAATTCATTAGCCAAAGAGGGAAGCACAATTCATAGTTCTAATGAGAATAGTGGAATTTAGTTTAATATATCCTGTTAATGTAATTTCCAAGTCATTTTCCAGCAAAACCCTACTATCATATATTTAAGATTATAATTCAATGGTGTTATATTAATAGTGTTGTATAGTTATCAGTACTTATTAGTCACATTTGTTGGTTAAGGAAATTAGGCCTATTTTCTTCTTTTGGCTGTAGTGGATAGCTGTTTCGGCTTTGGCCTTGGGACACTGCCCCTACAGTGACAACAGATAACTGCAACACCTGCCTAAGACCTCCCCTAGGGCATGGCTCAGGGTGCCTAGTGTTTGCCCCTTCCTCCTCATTCTGCTTCTGAATCACTTGCAGTCTTGGATGTCGGATTGGATGCCAAAGTAGAGTTCTTCACTGGATTGCGTTTCCTCTCTCCTAGTTCCTGTATCTGACCCCTAGGTCGTTCTGTAAGTTACCTTGATAAAACAAACCTCTCTTGATTGTTAGTTACTCTATGTAGAATTGCTTTGTTAATTATGGTAATATTTGGCTATTATAAATAATGCTATTGTGAAAATTATTGTGTATGTTTATACTAAACCCTTTAATTTAAAAACCCATATATAATGGCTGGGGAAGCAGAGGGCTCAATCGACAAAGTGATTGACTTGTGTGGTGGTTTGAAAGAAAATGGCCCCTAAAGGAAGTGGCTCTATTAGAAGGTATGGCTTTGTTAGAATGGCTATGTCATTGTGGACGTGGGCTTTGAGGTTTCCTATGCTCAGGATTCTGCCCAGTGTCTCAGTTCACTTCCTGTTGCTTGCATATCAAGATAAAAAACTCTCAGCTCCTTCTACAGGACCATGTCATTTTATTTGAATCACTTCCTATAGTTGTTAATGGGCAAAGGAAGGGATAGTGACAACCGATTTTTATGGCTTTTGTTTTTAAAGTGGAAATGTATTATTCTATCATCTATTATTATTTATATATGTATCTCTCTACTTTGTAGAGTATTAGTTGTCAAGTCTAGGGCTTTATGCATACCTTGTAGGCACTTCCACACTGAGCTGTCCCCTAAGCTTTATCCGTTATTTTTTAGAGGGGTTTTGGTATGTATAGAATTCTTGCTCATGATTTTCTTTGACCACTTAAAGTCTAATATAGATGCAATAATATATTTAATACTAAGTACGTTCTCCAATTGTGTTTTGATCTGCATGATGTGTGACACTAATTATTTAGACTTGCTCTGAGCTTGCATACCAGCCTAAGGCAGACATTATTCTACTGAGGAATCTTGTTATGTGACATGTCATGTTTCTTTCATTCTTTCAATATTGCCTTTTTTCCTTTGATTTTTAGCAGTTAGTATGGATCTCTTTGGTTTTATTATACTCACAGCCCTCAATCTTTGACCATTTGTAGATCTCTGGATTGTCTCAAACATGGAAAGTTTGAGATAATTTTTTTTCAAGATTTCGTGTTTTTTCTCTTCTTATAGATTTATTTTACCATTTCTTTGATAATTTGACTAGTTCAAGCTACTTAAATTATTTTCCTTTTGTTCTGCTAAAATAAGATTGGGAAACGTGCAGAAATGGGTTGAATGATATAAAATTCCCAAAGAATCAATAAAGAAATTATGTTTAAAAAAGAAAATGCCCTATTATATTTGCTCTGCCCAACATTTGGAAGTATTTTCTTTTTGGGGGGGAGGCTATATCTATTCTTATTCATTAGCTTAGAATATTAGCTAGTGGGTGTCATTATGCATTTACATACATATATGTCATTATAATTTATTCCTTTTCATGTATTTATTGAATACAATACATCCCAACTACATTTGCTCCTCCTTCTATTCCTCCCAGGTCTCCCTCCCTCCCCTCTCCCACAGATCTACTTCCCCTCTGTTTGCCCTTCAGAAAAGAATAGGCCTCCAAGAGACCATAGCCAAACAGGAAAAAACAAGATAGCATACGACAAAACAAAAGCCCTTCTATACAGGCTGGACAAGGCAATCCAATAGGAAGAAAAGAGTCCCAAGAATGGGCAAAGGAGTCCAAAATAAACCTGCTCCCACTGTAAGGAGTACCACAAAAGCACCAAGTTAACAGCTATAATATATATGCAGAGGACCTGGTGAAGACACTTGCAGGCCACATGTTTGCTGTGTCAGTCTCTGTGAGCCCAGATGAGCCCTGATTATTGGATTTGGTGAGCCATTCTCTCCTGGAGGCCCTTTCTTAATCGAGGTTCCCTCCACTGAGGTAACTATAGCTTATGTCAAATTGACATAAAACTAGACAGGACAATAAACACCCTACCTTGTCAACCTAACCAAAAACCATGTCACTGTTAAGGCACAATGTTAACATTCTTGTTCATCCTCAAGATCACACATTAGTAAAGACATTACAATATAAAACATTTACAAACTTAAAAAGTCTCACAGCCTTTAAATATCCAAATACTTAAAAATTCAGTCTCTTTAAGAATATACAAGTCTCTTTTAAAATCCAGTCTCTGTAAAACTCCAAAAATGTCTTTTTAAAATGTTTAAAGTTTCTCAACTGTTGGATCCTATAAAATCAAAAATAAATTAAATACATTCTTATTTTAAGAGTAAAGAACGAGGGATCAGTCACAATCTGAACAAAGCAAAACCAAATTCCAACATCGCAAATGACTCAGTGTCCAATATCTGATATTCACTCATGATTTTCTGGTGTCCTTCAAAGGGCTTGGGGCAATTATCTGGCCCTGTGCTCTTCAGCCTACATAGATTGTTTCTTAAGTTCACGTTGGCTCCACTCCACAGCTGCTGCTCCTACTCATAGTAGTCATTTGCTACTGACATCACCAAAATGCTGGGGTCTCTTGCTCCAGCTGGGCTGCACTTTTAACAATAGCCTCTCCTGGGAGCTCTTAAGGAGCTGCAGCCCTGCTACACAGGGCCACCCCTCAGCTGCTCTCCAGGATCCCTTTAGGCTTTCAACACAAGTACCACTTGGGTGACTCTTAGACTACCAAGTCTGGCTGCAGCAGAAGATACAATTTTGGCTGCTTCCAGAACACAGCTTCTGTGTGCTGACTCTGAGGAAAAACTTACCAGACTTCACCTCAATGATGATGATCTTTTATTAATTACCACTGATTTCTCAGCTCCCAGCTAATCAGTGACAATTGATGATATTTTCTAGTTCCATCCATTTACCTGCAAATTTCATATCCAATTAGAAAATGGGCCACAGAGCTAAACAGAGAATTCTCAACAGAAGAATCTCAGATGGCCGAGAGA
>LZPO01115351.1:1418870-1450180 GCA_001675575.1 Neotoma lepida | reverse complement strand
GCTTGCTCCTAATTCCTCTGATCTCTGTCAGATTTTCACCCTTATTTCTTGTTCCGCGTGTTTATTAATAAGACTGGTTAGAAGTTCTTCTTACAACACAGAAGTATTTTATATACATCACAATAGTTTTTGCTTGGTAAAGTATAATTTAATTTGATGATTTTGATGATGTATATTTTATCTACTTCACAGTTTTATTTGGTTTTGGGTTTGGCTGCTATAAAACACAAGTGATTGTATCCTCCACATGCCTATTGGTTTCCACATGTGTGTAAGGGGTCAGGGGAGTCATTCATTATACAATGAATTAGTATCCTAATGCTTTCTTTACCACCTGGAAGATATTACCACACATAAATTATAGTGGTCGGGACCAGAGTATATGAAAGGTGTAGCATCCCCCTAAGATAATTGGGGTAAGATGGTGTTCTAATCTATTTTGTCTTGGTGTCACAACAAACAGAAATCCAATGCAATTAGATGCACAATAGACTTATTTCATCTTACACTTCCAATTTACAGTCTATTATTGAGGACAGTCAGGGCAGGAACTCAAGAGGGAGCCTGAAGACAGTGACCACAGAGAAATATTGCTTGCTCTTTTATTCAGTGGCTTACTCATGCTTTGCTAGATTTGTTATACATAACATTTAAATTAAGTGTATGCTTACATAGTCATCACCAATTTTCTTAAATTTTTTTTGTATAGCCTTTGTTCCTTTGGCCTTCTCATATTCACCTTTGTGGTTTGTGATGTTCATATTCATAAAGTATTATAGTCTCTTCTCTTTCTCTTCTGTATATCATTTCTGCTGAGTTTTATCCTTTAGTGTGATTTTATATTGGAGTTATCATCCTTCCATCTACAGTAAATGAAGCACTGAACCTTTCCTAAAGGAGCAATGAAGACAACCTTTCACTTTCTTGTTTTATAAGATATTCATTTCTTTTTTTATCATAAATGGTAGCTTGGTTTGGAACAGTGTTCTTGCTGGTAGTTACCTAATATTTACCAGGAGCTCTAGGTGGTGGGTACATAGTTGCAGATGGATGGCTTTAAATTGTTTCCACAGGTTGCTTGGTGGGAAAGATATGGTATAATGCCCAATATCATACAACAAAGTATTTTGGAGGAGGCATGGGGCACACATCAATATTCTAAGTCTGTGAAGGATCCAATCTATTCTATTGAAGCTGGTTGAAATGACTATAAGTAACTAATGACAGTGCTCGTAGGTGCCTTTGTGTAGCCTTAGAATGTTAACCTGCCAAGTATTGCTGCCCAGTGATTTCCTGTGGCTGAGTATAGTTCAGCCTCCTATGCTAACAATTCAGAAATGTGACTATCTGAGCCATAGGACAAACTGTGTAGTACAAACTGTCCTGCTGCTTCTGTGGATGAGCAAGTCTGATTACTTTGTTTGCATAGCTGCTGGAGATGACTGCTCAATTGTTTCACAGGACCACAAGTAGTGAGATTCACAAGATATGTGACAGAGTGTGATGGGCTATGTCTCTGGTGTAATTCATTGGTGTGGATTTCCAAGCAGAAACTGTGCTTTGGATCCACGAGGATCACAGCCTTCTCCAAGAGCAAATGTATCAGGTGTCTTCCGTTTTTGTAGGGACTGGTAGGATGTTCCTGCTTAATAGCATCCTCTACTGAGGAAAATCATTCTGTTCAGGACTATTCCTGACTAGAGAGCTTAAAGTGATACTCTGTGCTTAGTTTTCTTCTCTATAAGACCGTTATGTGACTTAGTGCTTTGATGCCTCTGCCAAATCATTATCCCACTAGGCTCTGCCTCAGCCACTCCAGTGAAATAGCAATTGTTTCTGTTTGTTTGCTACATTTTATATTGTAAAGGGATCCATATCAGATTTTTCATATGCTACATTGCTGGTGTCATTCCTTCATAGTGTTTGTTGAAAAGTGAGTCACTGGTAGTATTTTATCCTTAGTTCTTATAGCATCATAATCATTCTTGGAAGGGAATTGTATGACTCTGTTGCCTTTTTCAGAAATGTCTTGGATAATCTTTGAGTTTAATTTTTCCATAAAATTTTACAGCCAGCTTATAACCTACATAAAATGCTGTTCAAACTTTGATAGAGTTGCATTAAATCTATGGATTAATTTGGCAGAAAATTGTCACTATTTTAATACTGCTTCCTACTCAGAACAAGAATATTTTTCTCTTTTTATTTACTCTTTAATAGATCAATAGAGTTTTATTATTTCCCATATAGAACTGTTGAATATAATTTATTACATTTGCAATTTAGAGGTTGACTAGTTGATTCTATTTTGTTAAAAAATGTCTTCTAGTTGTTTATAGTTTATAAAATGCCTCTCACCTTGGAATATTAATTTTATAATACCCATAAAACTATAATGTTTATTATATTTTTATGTAAATTATTTTGGTATGTCTACATAGATAATCATTTTCCTTTCAAACAATGGCAGTTTAATGACTTTATTTTCAATTGTTATTACCTTATTTTTCTGTTTTGATTTTGTTTAACCTAAATTTTGATTTTGATTAATATATTCAACAGAAGAAAGCTTCACATTTGGTCTGACCAAAATCCACAAGTTTTGGAATGATCTCTTTGCTGATTGTCTGTGTAGATGTGTCTCATACCATTTCCCCGCTTACTCCCTGGTAAGTTTAAAAGAAAACTTTTAAAAGTGGTAGCTTAAAAGAAAATGGCTCCCAAAGGAAGTGGCACTATTTGGAGGTGTGGCCTTGTTGGAAGAAGTGTGTCACTGTGGGGGCTGGATTTGTCTCATTTCTCAAGCTTCACTCAGTGTGTCAGTCAGTTTGTTTCCTGTTAACTGAAAGACGTAGCAGTCTCAACTTCAGCACCACCTCTGCCTGGATACCAGCATGGTCCCTGCCATGATGATAACTGACTGAACCTCTGAAACTGTAAGCAAGCCAACTCAATTAAAAGTTTTCTTTATAAGAGTTACCATGATCATGGTGTCTCTTCACAGCAATAATAAAAACCCAAACTAAGCCACTTACCTTATAAAATTGCTCAAATGATATCTAAATTTTCAAAGATGTCACATTCCCTCTTGGGACAGGTCTTTTGCACATATTGTTTCTTCAATTTGCAATGATTTCGCTCTCCTTTATGGCTAATTAAATTCTATTCCTATTTCAAATTTCAGTTTAAAAAAAACTTAAGGAATAATTTTGTTCCCACATGGATTAGAAGACATGTCATAAATGTCAGATAATCCTATCAGTCTCTCTCATAATACTTTTCAAAACTATAATTTTAGTGCCAGGAGAGATGAATTTGCCAGAAGAGACCATCAGATGTCTAGAAACTGGAGTTAGGAGCAGTGGTAAGCATGCAATATGGGTGCTGAGAACTGAACTCCAGTCCTCTTCAGGCCATGTGCGCATGCAAATACACACAAATGTATGCACACATAAATTAATTTTTAATTGCAATTTTACCTCTGATTACCTCATAAAAGTTTGCCTTCTCCTCTAGGATACAAGGTCTGTGTAGCCTTACATACTTTTTATTTTCACCTGTTGTAGTTTGAATAAGAATGGCCTCTATAGGCTCATATATTTGACTGCTTAGTCATCATGGCATGGCACTGCTTTAGAAGAATTAGGAGGTATAGCTTTGTTGGAGTAGATGTAACCTTGTTGGAGGAAGTATATCACTGAGGGTCAGCTTTGATGTTTCAAAAGCCAGTGCCAGACACAGAGTCTCTCTGCCTATGGGTCAGAATGTAGCTCCCAGCTACTACTTCAGAACCATATCTGCCTGGATGCTACCATACTCCCCTCCATGAGGATAATTGACTAAAATGAAAGTGTTGTAAGCAAGCCCCGGTAAATACTTGTCCTTTACAATAGTTGCTGTGGTAATGGTGTTTCTTGACAGCAATAGAACAGTGGCTATTTATCATTGTCTATTGCCTAGCAATGTATCATTGTCTATTGCCTAGCAAAATGTTTATTACATTAAACGTATTTAATGTCAATTAAAATTATGTAGAACTGCAAACCGATAAATACTAGGATTTTGGAATATTAGTTCAAATTTAATTCAAACATTGTGTGACCAAATGATTCAACACATTGTACCTCCATTTCTGTATTTGTAAAATGGGTATAATTTAATCTGCATGCTGGTAGGGTTATATGGAGGATCAAATGATTTATTAACTATACAGCATAGGAAGTGGAATTTAGTTCATAGAAGTGTTTTATTATAGATATCTATAACAAAAAATTTCATATTTTTGGTAGTTTTACTTGTAAGTTTTTTCATACTAATCAACACAATAGCTTGCAGTCCCTTTCCAAGTTAGTCAGTTAGCACAAATGTTGATTCTATTTATTCTAATTTTTATTGTTCCTAAAAGAAATTCTGTGGGAATGATATACTCATAAGCCTATGAGAAACTTTCAAAAGTGAGTTAAGTACTACTATCACAATCATCTAACAGGTAAGTGTTGTAGGAATATAAAGCAAATAAAATTAATAGTGATTTACTTCTCTCTTAAAAAATGGAGCTTCTTACTTAATCTAATCTTTATTAGAAGCCAAAAATTAATGCATATTTGCATATTACATTATACACCCATAAACTATTAATACAAAATGTGGGTGGAAGGGAGATTACAGAAGGAAAGAAGTCTTAATAATCAAAATATGCTTTGAGTGTAGGTGAAATTGTCACAGAAAAATTCAAAAACCTTAATATATTTTTAAAAAATGAGACATATTTCTCTCATTTTAGTTACACATCTTAAAAAGAATATTGATTTTGACAAAATAAGATATTAGCTGATTATTATTACAAGAAAACATGCTGGGCAATGATGGCACATACCTTTAATCCCCGCCCTTTGAATCCAGAAGCAGGTGGATCTCTGTGACTCTGAGGCCCGCCTTGTCTACAGAGAGAGTTCCAGGATAGGCTCCAAAGCCATATAGAGAAATCCTGTCTTGAAACAAACAAACAAACAATAAAAGAACTAACAAAAACACACAGAATTTTCAGTCAGAGATATACTGGCTTTAGAGGCTGCTTTCAGTTTTAGAGATCAATTTTCAAGATTTTCAAGTTTATTTGAGTGACCAAAGATAGCAAAAATGCACACTGGCGAAAAGAAAGATTCTTCAGCAAAGAGTAAAATTAAAACTAGATTCTCATGTCTCATCCTGTACCAAACAACTCCGGATGTCTCAAGGACCTAAAAAGTATCATTTGATACTTTCAAACTGCTGGAGATAAAAGGACTGCACATCACTATTCATACCTCACTTTTGAAAAATTCTATTCCTCTGTTCTTTTCACCTCACTTTGGTTCTTATCTGGATATGTGAAATACCCACAAGTGTGAGACTGTGTCCGGATGTTTTCCACGAGTTTGGGACCAGCATAAGATATCAAGGGATGTTCAGGTGAGCCTGAGATATACAGTGAGACTGCCTCAAGTTTATATTTCTCACATGCTCACATGGGCCTTACTTTCACCATGTTTTGCAGTTGCTGTTGTTATCTTTGTTCATCTGTCCTTTTAGTATGCCATCCCTGATTAAGGTTATTATGTGGTAAAATATTCAACTGTAGTTTAATTCAAAGTTCCCCTTTACTGAACATTTCGAGTACTCACAATATCCTTATTTCAAAATGTAAAGTAGACTGTGGAATCTGGTAATTAGTTGTATTTCTTCATTTTGTAAGGCTGGCTATTTTTACTATCATCTGTGATTTTTTTCCCTAGAGCATGATAAGAATGAAAAAGGTTAAAACACTATTATCCTCATTAACTTGCTCAGGTCAGACACACTGCTATGAAGCTGTTTATTTTTTGAAAACACCATCTGAGTGCTTCATAATTATGATTATGATTATCTAGAAATTCAAGTGAAGTGCAGATGGGCTAACAGCAGAAACCTGTTCATCACCCTAAATTACAGCAATGTTTTGAATACTATGACCTCTATAGCACACTGGCTACCATCCAGGGTATTTGCCTGTGATTTCCATTTAGCTTATCATTCTGTTGCTGTTATGAATAGTTTGTAAGTAGAGGACAAATGTTTATTCTTACACTAATGTATACAATCTTTTTAGGAAAAGCCAGAGAATGCCTGAATTTTATTCCTTTTTACTTCTTTTCCCATTTTTAAACATAATTGTATTTTTCTACTCTAATCTATATTGATAGCAGGGAGCTTTTGATTTCCATGAGCTTGAACAAGAGTTTATGTGTTTAAGACTTTGAGTTTTTTTTACTGTGAAGATCTTCTTTACAACTCCTCCTCCACGCTTCAGAGGCCTGCTGCCTCTTTTTCCAATGGCAAATAATGAATTTCAGGGAAAGAATGATAGCTATTGTTATTTCAGGGGAACTTCAGAAAGGAACTTAACACAAATATTACTTAACAGTCTGAAATGGAGATGCTGTGGAAATATAAGCAATTATTTAATAATGAGAGAAAAAAATAAAAAGTAAGTGTCAGTCACAGTATAAGGTATATAAAACTGGCAAATCTTTTTAAGAATGGAGCCATAAATAAAAATTCTTAAATATGTTCCTAAAAATCTGTTAGTTAGACATGTACTGAAATAAAACAAACAACTTCAAATCACCTTTGAGTAAAGAAATTCATTCAAGAGTTTTATTAATATAATCAAATGTATTGCTGTGCCTATGTCAAAGAATACATACTCACTCAAGGCTTCATATACTCAGGAATTCCTCTACTTCCCACAAACTATTAATTGACAAGAGTATTAAAAAACACTCTGGTAGTATAAAGAGGATGGAAGATTGGAGTGAGGAATATCAGAATATAGGTAGTATGAAGCTGGAAATAGAAAAACAGGGAGAGGGCTCAACTGTAGAGGGAAGGAAGTCAATACAGAAGGAGAAGAAGAAGGAAAAATGAAAAAAACAATAACAAGGTTGTTTTATAAAGCTTCAAGGAAACTTATTATTGTATATGTATGTCAAATTAAATGTAAAACATATAATTTTATAGCTACACATACATGCACTGAACTAACTTTTATAAGGAAGCAAATGAAATTAGAGCATTCTTTTTTGTTTTTTTCATACTATGTTTCTTTGTGTATAACCCTGCCTATCCTGGAAATTACTCTGTAGACCACAGTGGCCTCAAACTCATAGAGACTTGCGTGCCTCCTTTGCCTCCCAAGTGCTGGGATTAAAAGTGTGTTCCACCAGTGAATGGCAAAATTAGAGCATTCTTAAATAAAGTTATGTCATTTTAACTGAAAATGAAAATGATCCCCACAGGAAACACAGAATAAAATAAAATAAAATAAAATAAAATAAAATAAAATAAAATAAAATAAAATAAATGAAAAAAAGTGAAAAGCCTCTTTTAGATTGATTGGTCACTGTAGTCCAAATGACTTGTCATAAAATAATAAAGATTTCTGCTGTTGCCCTTGGTTGTGTCTCAGAGGCTGAAGGTAAGCTTCTGTTACTAAATATTTTACACATTTAGGACATAGAACCCAGATTATTTGATTTAGATCTAACTTAAAAGTCTCCTTCTATGATCTAGTGTTGAAGTATATTTCATCAAACTGTCCTTCCTTGTCTGCCTAAAGCACCTTCTAATTAGTTTAATAAAGAGCTGAATGACTAATAGCTATGTAGGAGAAGATAGGTTGGACTTCTGGGGAGAGAGAGGAACTCAAGGAAGAATCAGGGAAACAAAGATTCACCAGCAAGATGCAGAGAAAGTCAGATATTCTGTATGGAGGTGAGGTAACAACAACATGGCAGAAGGTAGATGAATATAAATGAGTTAATTTAAGTTATAAGAATTAGTTGGTCAAAGAGATAGAAATTATAAAGGAAGAAGTCAAACTTTCATGATTTGCAAATGTATACATAAGTGACCCCAAACATTATACCAGGAAACTCCTACAGCTGATAAACTCCTTCAGTAATGTGGCAGGATACAAGATCAACTCAAAAAAATCAGTAACCCTCCTATAAACAAATAATAAACAGGCTGAGAAAGAAATCATAGCAACATTACCCTTTACAGTAGCCACAAATACCATAAAATACCTTGGGATAACACTAACTAAACAAGTGAAGGACCTGTATGATAAGAACTTTAAGTCTCTGCAGAAACAAATTGAAGAAGATATCAGAAAATGGAAAGATCTCCCATGCTCATGGACAGGTAGGATTAACATAGTAAAAATGGCAATCTTACCCAAAGCGATCTACAGATTCAATGCAGACCCTATCAAAATCCCCACACAATTCTTCACAGACTTGGAAAGAACAATACTCAACTTCATATGGAAAAAGAAAAAAAAAACAGGATAGCTAAAAGAATCCTGTGCAATAAAGCAGCCTCTGGAGGCATCATCATCCGTGACCTCAAGCTCTACTATAGAGCTATAGTAATAAAAACAATTTGGTATATGCATAAAAAACAACATGTGGACCAATGGATTCGAATTGAAGACACTGACATCAATTCACACATATATGAACACCTGATTTTTGACAAAGAAGCCAAAACTGTACAATGGAAAAAAGAAAGCATCTTCAACAAATGGTGCTGGCATAACTGCATGTCAACATGTAGAAGACTGCAAATAGATCGATATCTGTCACCATGCACAAAACTCAAGTCCAAGTGGATCAAAGACTTCAACATAAATCTAGTTATACTGAACTTGATAGAAGAGAAAGTAGCAAGTACTCTTGAATGCATTGGCACAGGAGACCACTTCCTAAATATAACACCAGTAGCACAGACACTGAGAGCAATAATTAATAAATGGGATCTCCTGAAACTGAGAAGCTTCTGTAAGGCAAAGGACACAGTAAATAAGACAAAATGACAGCTTACAGAATTGGAAAAGATCTTAACCAACCCCATATCTGACAGAGGGCTTATCTTCAAAATATATAAAGAACTCAAGAAACTAGACATAAAAATCCTGAACAACCAATTAAAAAATGGGCTACAGAGCTAAATAGAGAATTCTCAAAAGAAGAATCTCAAATGGCTGAAAGACATTTATGGAAATGCTCAACATCCTTAGTCATCAGAGAAATTCAAATCAAAATGACTCTGAGATACCACCTTACACCTGTCAGAATGGCTATGATCAAAAACAGTGATGACAGTCTATGTTGGAGAGGATGCAGAGCAAGGGGAACACTCTTCCACTTATACAAACACTGTGGAAATCATTATGGTGGTTTCTCAGAAAATTGGGAATCAATCTTCCTCCAGACCCAGCTATAAAACTCTTGGGCATATATCCAAGGAATGCTCAATCATAACACAAAGATATATGCTCAACAATGTTCATAGAAGTATTATTTGTAATAGCCAGAACCTGGAAACAACCTAGATGCCCGTCAACTGAAGAATGGATTAAGAAAATGTGGTACATATACACAATGGANTACTACTCAGCAGAGAAAAACAATGACCATATGANATTTGCAGGCAAATGGATGGAACTAGAAAATATCATCCTGAGTGAGGTAACCCAGACTCAGAANGACAAACATGGTATGTACTCACTCANAAGTGGATACTAGATGTAAAGCAAAGAACAATCAGACTGCAACCCACAGCTCCAGGGAGGCTACCTAACAGGGAGGATAATAGGATGACTGTGGCTTATAATAAGTTTTGGTTTTGTCCAATCACTGGGCATGCTTTAGTGAAACATTTCACTATTAGGATAAGAATTTGTAAAATATCAAGCTGATGAAAGGATATGCTGGCTGTAATTTCAGGAGGAGAGGCTAAAATCTTTTTAGATTATGGGTTAGCCTATAGAAAAATGTCTGCCATAAATCAAGCAGTGATGGGGAAGATGAATAGGAATCTCACTTACACAACTGAAGTAAAACATAGCTCTCTGAACAAATTAAGATCGGTTTCCTCTGTATCTCAGAATCTAATCAATATTTGTATGTATAATTCAGCTATTATTTGGCTTAAAAGGGCTTATTGGAAAATGTTATCATTTTTACTATTTTCTACAGAGAAAATATTTTCCAGTATCAAATAACTCTGGACTTCTTAATTATAACCTGTTTTTATGTTCAAGATATCTGTATATTATTTCTCCCCCAGTTGTATATAAAATGTTTTTACATTCAAATGAGTTACTGTATAAAGTACTGCATTATGCCAAAGATATTAATTCAAAAAAAAGAAAAGAAAAAAAAGAGAGAAAACAATGCCCTTTTCAAAAAGAAAAAAAAAGAAGAAAAAAAAATACAACAAAAACAAAATAACTGTTCACTTTGGGCTGTACACTCTGGACACATTTTATATCAAGTATTTGTTAGACATTTGAAGACATTCATAATAGCCATTGTGTTCATATCTGAGTTGTATGTTTTGGCCTATCATTAAAAAGTTGTTTCATGATTTGGGCTTGAAAAAAAAAAACTAGTTGGAAACAAGCCTAAGCTAAGGCCAAGATTTCATACTTAATAGGAAGTCTCTGTGTCATTATTTGAGAGCTGGTGATCCAAAGAAAGACCAGCTACAGTCTAGCTTCTGTGGTACCAGAAGATACTATGCAAGCAGACAATGAAGAAAAGCAACCCACACTAAACAGCAACACTTATTGTCTTATTTATTTTTCTATTGCTGTGACAAAACAACATGATTTAGGAAACCTATTAAAAAATAACTTTTAATTTTGGGGTTATGATTGCAAAAGGTTATAGTTCATAACCATCATGACAGAAACATGGAAGTAGGCATGGCGACTGGTGCTGGGTTAGTATCTGAGAGTTTATGTTCTTATCCAAAAGCAGGAGGCATAGAAAGCTACATGGGCATGACATGGGCTTTTGAACTACATGCTTCTAATACACAATGTCACAGAATATACATTACCATTCCAAAAGGGAGGAAAGGGAGAAAAGTGAGAAGATATTTCACCAAAGAAAGGTAGAAACACAGCAAGACAAACTTCAAATCCTATAACTGCACTCCTTTTTTCTCTTTTTTTATTATTAAAAAGATCTTCCACTCCTTTTACATATCAACCTCAGATCCCCCTCTTCTCCCTCCTCATGCCCGGCCAGCTCCCCCCTCAACCCACCCCTACTCCCACTTCCTCCAATACAAGGTCTCCCATGGTGAGTGCCCAGATTCTGGCACTCTCAGCCAGGGCAGGACAAGACCCTCCTCCCTGCGCCAAGACTGCCCCAGGTGTCCCACCACAGGCACTGGGCTCCAAAAAGTCAGGCCCTGCACCAGGGATGGAACCTGATCCCACCACCTGGGGGCCCTCAGACACTTCAAGCCAAACAACTGTCTCAAGCCTCCAGAGGGCCCATTTCAGCACCATGGGGGGCTCCACAGATATTGGTCCACAGTTCATGTATTTCCACCAGAGTGGCTGGCTTCATGATCTCAATGTCCCTTGTTCATAGAATCTCTCCTCCCTCCCATCAGTTGAACTCCTGGAGCGCTGACTGGCGCCGGGCTGTGAATCTCTGCATCTGCTTCCATCTGTCTCTGGATGAGGGCCCATGGGGGCTTCTCAGCCATGGGTCCATAGTTCATGCATCTCCATTTGTTTGGCTGGGCATTTTTGCACACCCACCCATCATGATCTTGTAGTTCCTTGCTCATAGAGGGTCCCCTGTCTCCCATCGATTGGGCTCCTGGAGATCCGCCCGTTGCCCACATGTGTCTCCATCAGTTACTGGATGAGGGCTCCATGGTGGTAGTTAGGGTATTCATCCATGTGATCACTGGATCAGGCCAGTTCAGGCATCCTATCAATTATTTCCAGTGGTCTAAGGTGGGTTCATCCCTGTGGACTCTCCGGGACTTCCCTAGCACTCTGTTTCTCCCTATTCCACTTCTAAAGTCAAAGAACTTAAATGTTTCCACCCTTACAGCTTTGCTAATTGCAGCACATTTCTCTCTTTTGTGTTAGTCCCACTCCTTCTCTGCTGCTATCCTTGACAGCTATTATGCAGTTCTGGTGCCTCCAACATCCTGGAGTCTCCAATGAAATTCAGTCTTCATTTTGACAGCTTCATATAAATGGCCCCTCAGAGCCTGCATACAGGGTCTCCTCTGCCATAGACCTGGCCTCAGCAGTTTTCCTTAACCTTGGAAAAAGAATACACAGCCTCTTTATTCCAATGATTCTAAAGCCAGAACTACATAACCCATGTGCTAAGTAAAGCTGCCTGCTTGGGATGGTGTCTGGCATCCTCCTTATATAATACTTATACAAGCTTTCTTTTGTAGTTACTTCTTAGGTGGAGAAAATTCAGGCCATTTCCTCTCACAATTTGCAGAATTAGCTTCATGTGGTCTTGCCCTGAGGCTACCACTCACTTTAATGCATTTGGCATCAGGCCTCTCCTTATCTTTCTGCACAAGCCTTGGCTCCAACATTAAATTTCCCAGTTCTCCATTTCTCTCCAAACTGTATATTTTGTACTTCTTTTTAAAGTGCTTATTCTTTTTGAATGTATATCTGCAAAAGAGTATTTACTAATAACCTCTCAACATACTCATAACTAAGTTTTCTTGAAATCTATTTTGAAACAGAAATTAGTTCAAAACTTTTCAATTTAACATTAGGCAAATTTTTATAACCTGGGAAAAATGAAGTCATATTCTTTGCCAAAATGTCACAAAAATAGTTTCTAGCATAGTTGCTAATATTGTTTGCTTCTGAAACATCTTGAGCTGGACCTTCATAGTTCACATTGCTCTCAGTACTGTATTCCAAGTTCCTACTAAGATGGCCTGTTGAGCCTCACATACAGCATTCAACTACTTTCCAAATTACTCAAAAAAACATAGTCATGCTGTCACAGAAATAGCCCACTTTCTACTACTAAGTTCTGTCTTAGTTACTTTTTTATTGCTGTGATAAAACATCATGACCAAGGAAATTTATAAAAGATGTTTTGTGTTTAATTTTTGTTTCACAGTTGCAGAAGGTTAAAATCCATGCCCATCATGATGAAGTGCATGGCAGCAGACAGGCAGTCATGGTATTAAAGCAGTGGCCAAGAGCTTACATCCTTATCTGCAAATAAGAGGCAGAAAGAGCTAACTGGGAATAACATGGCCTTTTGAACCATTCAAATCTTCCCCCATTGGCATACCCTCTCCAACAATGTTGTACCTCATAAACAAACAATTCTACCAACTCTGCACCAATCATTCAAATATTTGATCCTATGAGATCGTTTTCATTTAAATTATGATACATATGAACCACAATAATGACCAACATGTCAAGATAATGTTGAAGGTACAATAAGTGTCAGTCACATCTTGGTGGGAAATAACAGATGTCTGATTGGATTTAAATTATATTCAATAAGAGGCAAATCACATCTGGTATTAGAAATTTATCCAAATTCCCAGGGTAAGTAACATCATAGATCTTAGAAGATAATCTACCACCCCTTTATTAGGCCAGGCATATCCCTATCTACATTCTAAATTTTATCTTTATACCCTCTAATAAAAGCAGCTATCAACCCCTCATTAAAGAAGCTTCACTTCACAGCAAACCATCACAGAAAACAATTGGACACTTCAGAGATCAACAGATTGCAGGAACCTAACCAAAATGAAAGAACCAACATTGCAGCTCCTGCATCTATGGCTCATGGAAAATCATGGAAGAGAGTTGCAAGAGTCTGAATACTAAGAAGTATGCTGTGAAATAGTTTCTCATAAATGTGATGACTACTCTTGGTTGTCAATTTGACTACATGTGGAATTAAGAAAAAAATAAAAAAGGAGGAAATACCTGTGATGAATTTTTGATTAATTTGAAATAAGAAGATCTATTTCTAACCTCAATACATGAAAAAGACACACCTTTTATCTTTCATTTTCTTTCTTTCTTTCTTCTTATGGAAGACACACCTTTAGTATAGATATTTTGAGGTGGAAAAACCCACCTCTCATCTGAGCCATGCCTTCTGCTGGAAGTCTGTATAAGGACATGGAAGAAGGAAGCTTTTGTTCTTTCCCTGTTTGTTCTAGCCTCATTAACAAGTCCATTCATTTACTTGTATTTGAGCCTAAATGAGACATCTAGTTTGGTGGACTGAACAACTACAGAATTTTTGGACTTTCCAGTCATTGCCATTCATTGTTGGATTAGCTGGACCATAACCTATAAGTCATCCTAATAAATCCCCTTTCTGTATATATAGTGAGATTCATTCTTTAAGTTCTGTTATTATAGAAACCTTGACTAATACACATAGAAATGGCTGCCTAAATGCTATCTGAACTCTGGCAATATCAATATATATGCTAACACAGAAAAGGGGAAAACTTCATGGGTTCTCTCAGCTAAATAAGGAGTTGCAGACTACTAATGAAAGCCAAAAAGAGAGATAATTAACCTCTCTCAGGGATGAGATCCACAGTTGGTTATACAATAAAAAGTGGTCAATTCTGAAGCCATACATATATAAAAATCAAATGTAGATAATTGTATTTATGTATTTATGCATACATATATATGTATATATGTAACAATATTAATAAAAAAGAAGATATCAATTTTTAAATGAGGGGAATATGATGGAATTGGAAAGAGGGACCTTGGAAAGTGCTGGAGAAAATTAAGAGAATGAAGAAAAGTGATATAATTATATTTTAATGTAAAAAAGAAAAAGAAAAAAAAGAAAGAAAAACTCAAGTAGAGAAGTAGATAATTTCTAAAAGAATCAATTCAAAAGCAATACAAAAGTAAGCTGTTTATGAACTCTCACTTAACTTTGTAATGACTAGGCTCTGTGAAACCTTATATGGCAAACCTGCTAAGACTACTTGTAAATTATGAAGTCTCTTGGAGTTTAGTCTTTTATAAAATGTGCTGCCATAGTTCCAATGGATTCAAGAGTAGAATTATTTATTATAGAAGTTATTTGTAGGCTGAAAATGCTATTTTAAGCTAAAGGTCATGAGTCAGCAGTTTTGAACTTGAAATATTGCAGTTCATGTCAATTACATCAGTCCTGGTTAGTTTTTCTTCAGTTTAACACAATCAGGCATTTTCTGGGAAGAGGAATGTCAATTAAGAAAATGTGTTCACCAGATTTCTTTGAGAGAAGTCTGTGGGACATCTTTTGATTGAAGACTGATGTGGGAGGTCCTGACTCACTCTTGGTGGTACCACCTTTGGGCAGGTTGTCCTGGGATGAGAGTAAAGATAAGAGCAGGAAAGTCAGTCCTCTCTAGGACACCAATTGGTAATTATGGTAGAATCATTTTGTACACTGTGAAAATATATCTCTGACACCTGATTGGTTTGATAAAGAACTGAACAGCCATTAATTAGGCAGGAGAGGATAGTTGGACTTCAGAGGTAAGAGAAAGACTTAGGGGAAGAATCTGTAAGACAGAGAAATTGTCAGTAAAACAGAGGGGAAGTCATTTAATATGGAGGAGCAGTAACGGGCCAGGTAGCAGAACATAGATTAATATAAACTAGATAATTTGTTTTAAGAGCTAAATGAGTTCAAGCCTAAGCTAAGTATGGCAGCGTACAGAATGGGAAAGATTTTCACCAACCCCACATCTGACAGAGGGCTGATCTCCAAAATACATAAAGAATTCAAGAAACTAGACATCAAAATACTGAACAATCCAATTAAAAAATGGGCTGGATAGTTTTATGTCAACTTGACACAAGCTAGAATTATCTGAAAGGAAGGAGCCTCAATTGAGAAAAATCTCTGTATAAGATCCAACTACAGGGCATTTTCTTTGTTAGTGATTGATAGAGAGGGCCCAGCACATTGTAGGTGGTGCCATCCCTTGGCAGGTCCTGGGTTTTATAAGAAAGCAGGCTGAACAAGGCCTGGGAAGCATGCCAGTAAGCAGTACTCCTCCATGGCATCTGCATCAGCTACTGTCTCCAGGTTCCTGCCATGCTTGCGTTCCTGTCCTGACTTCCTGTGATAATGAAATGTGATGTCAAAGAATAAGCCAAATAAATCATTTCCTCCTCAATTTGCTTTTTGGTCATTGTATTTCATCGCAGCAATAGAGTAATTACAACAGCCAGAATACTGAGATTTTTGCAGTGAACAGTCTCTTATAAAAATGGTTGCATGTACAAGTCCTGAACAATGACAATATCAATAGACACGTTAACATGGAATGTGGAAAAAAAATCTCACAGGGACCCAAAATTAGAAAAAGAAATACAGGCAACTAATGATAGCTGATAGAGGGAGAATTAGCTTCCCCCTTAGAGGCTAATTAACGGAATGAGCCCCCCTACTGGTTATCAAGTACAAAGTGGTCAGCTATGAAATCATGTACACACAAACAGCAAAATGTATTCAGCCATTTATATTTATACATACATACATATGCATATATATGCAACAGCAATAATTTAAAAATAGGCTAGCAGTTTGAGAGTGGGGAGCTTAGATGGGATGCTAGCTGGAAGGAACTGAAGAGAGAAAAGGGAATGCCAGAAAGGGATGCAGTTCTATTTTAATTAAAATAAATTTTTCTGGTGAAGTAAAACTAGAGAATGTTATATCTGGACTAGTAGCTGAAGGAGAATTTATCTACACTGCATGAAGCCAAAAGGAATCTTCTGTTTGAGGGGTTGACAGGTGAACTGAGAAGTTTACCTTCTCAACTTGAGCTGTCAAATGATGAACAAATGACAATTTCGGAAAGAATTTTGAAACAAAGTTATTGCCTTAAGTCCATAGGTCCTTTAATATAAATGTGCTAATTTTGCTCCAAATGCAATAAAGATTATAGTATATTTAGAGATAAAGGAGTATTTACTGAGACAAACAATGTTCATGTCATTTGTGGCATTTCAAGCTAATGCTAAGAGTTTTATTATAGTAAATGGGTATACAATATTACATGAATCAAGCAGGAAAGGAATTTACATAAGGTAAGTGGCTGGTATCTGTTAGTGGAGATGATATGTATTATAGAAAGCTTTTAGAATGATTTGAGTAGGGAGGGTAATGATAGTTTTATGTTTTAAACAAAGCTCTCTGATTTCTGGATTTGTGAAGAGTGCATTTCAGCACAGGATTACAAGTGTAATGGATGAACATAGAGATAGTAAAAGCAGCTGGGAGTTCTTGCAGCTTTTCTTTTTTTGTTGTTTTATTTTTCGAGACAGGGTTTCTCTGTGTAGCTTTGGCGGCGCCTTTCCTGGAACTCACTCAGTAGCCCAGGCTGGCCTCGAACTCACAGAGATCCACCTCCCTCTGCCTCCCGAGTGCTGGGATTAAAGGCGTGTGCCACCACCGCCTGGCTCTTGTAGCTTTTCAAATCAGAGTTGTGTGTGGTTTACCTACCGTGTTTGTGTGGCAATAAGGAGCCACTGAAGCTTTCTCATGAGGAAAGTGCTGTGAACAAACAGTATCATCAATACTATTGTGCATATTGCTGCTTCCATCTAAACATTATGGATCATTTTTTGTTTCTCATGATTCATTCTTTAATTTTACTGACACTTCAGGTTAAACAATATGCTGATTACAAGAAATTTTCCTGAAAAGTCTTAGTGACATTGGCTTACTGAAAATTGTTGACTTTCTCTTCTATTGTTTACTATGCTTAAAAATTTTATATCTAATCATATGAATTTCCACTTCTCCTTCAAATTTTCCTCATATCTGCACCCAACATGTGTTGTGGCCCTTTCAACTTCATGTCTTTATATTTTATTTATGTATTTTTCATGGACTACTATAGGCAGTTTAGTGCTGCCCACATGTTCATGCATATGTAGAATTGTAGAATACGATTATACATATATTGTAGAATAGGATTATTACCATTGGCCACAACATTAATGAATGACTCCCAATACCCTAGAAATAATCAACTGCCAAAAGATACCCATTAATGGCAGAACCAGGAAAGCACCTCCTCCAACTAATTTGGCATGTTATTTTGTGTGATCTTCTGTAGGTCATGAGCAGATAACCGCAGTTGCTATGAATTCATATCTGTATTTGCCATACAAAGTCCTGAAGACACTATTTCTCAGTACTGCTCCCCATCCTCCACATCTTAAATTATTTCTGTATCTTTGTTTAAAACCTTTCCTGAACTTTGGTGTGTATATTTGGTTGAATGTCAGTATCGGTGTTCTTTTTAATGATGAACACTCAGCCTCCTATTTGCTGCACTTTGACAACCTATGCATCTTTCCATTATCTCTTGTCTACTGAAAAAAAAGAAGCTTCTCTGACCAAGGCTGTGAACAGAACGGGTCTATAGGTATAACTGTATGCATTTAAAAGGCAATTTGATAATGAGCATTTTTTATTTATTTAAATTTTTTTTCATTTTACATGCCAACCACAGTTCCCCCTCTTTCCCCTTCCTTTGCACCCCTCACCTTCCCTCCAATCCCCATCCACTCCTCATAGGGAGTAAGGCCTTCCTTGGGGAGTCAACACAGGCTGGCATACCAAGTTGAGGCAGGACCAAGCCCCTCCCACCTGCATCCAGGCTGAACAAGGCATCCCACCATAGGGAATGGGCTCCAAATAGCCAGTTCATGTACCCAGGGTAAGTCCTGGTCCCACTGCTAGCAGTCCTACAATCAGATCAGGACACACAATTGTCATCATCCAGAGGGCTAGTTCAGTCCCATGATGCTTCCACATCTGTCAGTCCAGAGTCCGTGAGCTCCCACTAGGTTGGCTCAGCTTTCCCTGTGGTTTTCCTCATGATCTTGACCCACTCCTTGCTCCTATAATCCATGCTCCCTCTCTTCAACTGAACTCCATGACCTAAGCCCAGTGCTTGGGTGTGTGTCTCTGCATCTGCTTCCATCAGTTACTAGATGTAGGTTCTATGATAGTAACTAGAGTAATCACCAATCTAATTACAGGGAAGGCTAGTTCAGGTACCCACACCACTATTGCTAGGAGACTTAGCTGGGGTCATCTTTGTGGGTTCCTGAGGATTTCCCTAGCACCAGGTTTCTCCCTAACCTCATAATGGCTCCCTGTATCAAAATATCTCTTTTATTGCTCTCCCTCTCCATCACTCCCCCAATTTGGCCATCTCAATCCCTCATGTTCTCATCCCCCATCTCCTCCTCTATACGTCCCTTTCCCACTTAACCCAGAAGATATAACTGTTTCCCCTTCCTGGGGCAATCCATGAATGTCCCTCTTAGAGTACTCCTTTTTACCTAACATCTCTGGGTTTGTGGATTGTAGACTGCTTAACCTTTGCTTTGTGTCTAATATCCACTTATGAGTACATACCCTGCTTGTCTTTCTGGGTCTAGGTTACCTCACTCAGGATGATTTTTTCCTAGGTCCTTTCATTTGCCTACAAATTTCGTGATGTCATTTTTTTCCACTGAGTAATACTCCGTTATGTAAATGTACTATATTTTCTTTATCCACTCTTTAGTTGAGGGTTATCTAGGTTATTTCCAGGTTCTAGATATTACAAATAATGCCACTTTGAAAATAGTTGAGCAAGTGTCCTTGTGGTATGGTTGAGTATCTTTTGTGTATATGCCCAAGAGTTGTATTACTGGGTCTTGAGGTAGAATCATTGCCAATTTTCTAAGAAACTGCCATACTGATTTCCAAAGTGACTCTGCAATTTTGTACTTCCTTCAGAAGTGGAGGAGTATTCTCCTTACTCCATATCCTCTCCAACATAGCTGTCATCAGGTTTTTTTTTTTATCTTATCCATTCTGATAGGTGTAAGATGGTCTCTCAAAGTTGTTTTGATTTGCATTTCCCTGATGACTAAGAATGTTTAGCAATTCCTAAAATGTCTTTCAGCCATTTGAAATTCTTCTGTTGAGAAATCTCTGTTTATCTGGAACAGCCATATCTAAATGGAATGGCAGAAGTCATAAAGCCAGCACAGCTGCTTGACAAAGATCCAGCAAAGCTGAGCCACATGATGGCTGCCATGCCACCTTTGGTTTCCATCTCCACCCGTTGCATACTTAAGAGACTTTTAATATTTGTACAATTTGAGGATATTGGATTGATGGAAAATTTCTTATGAATCATTTATGCCTTCTCCCAGGAATGCTGCTTCTAAGCTTCCCCAGGACAGTCCTGAATATACTACCCCCCTCCGGTTTTAGGGAGATATCCTTATCTGCTTGAAGGTCTTCCTTATGCCTTGGAGGTTGTGACACATAAAGAAACCAGAGTTCTCTTCATGAGGCTATGAGACATTCTTGAAACATCTGTTCTTATGCTTACACAGGGACGAGATATTCAAAGCAAAGTAACTCAAAAAGGTCAACAAGGTTTGGTTGGCTAGAGGAGTTAGCCACAGTTCAGATTACGAGCCTCTTTCTACTGTACACTCAGACAATTATGTGATATACAACTCTGCCCTACATAGAGACATATTGATGAGCAAAGTATGGAGTGGAAAGATGATAAAAGTATGAGGTGTCAGGACCTCCCCCTCTCTTAGAAATGTTAACTCATGCAGAGTCACTGTAATGTCATATGACCAAAGAACAACAGAATGCCAGGACTAGACATACAGACAACTCTATAAAGATATAAACATTGTGTTATGCCAGCATTTGAATAATAACTGTAGCAGCTTTGGCCTGAGGATTTTTCCTGGGTACTCTGACCACTAAGAGTTAATAATATACTGCTTGAGATGTGGCAAAATACCAAGGGTGGCTTGAAGATTTTGTTTTGGTCTAGCGTCCTTGAAGTAACCAAAGCTATCAGCCTGAGAACAGGCTGTCATATGCCTCTAGATTCTTAGGATTTGGGTTATGGTGTTAATGAGTAAGAATGATAACTCTGTTTGTTAATGATGTCAAAACTTGAGGGAAAATGATTGGAAATGATAATTCTATTCTGTCACAGTTTATTGATGATGACTAAAAGATGAGCAAAAGAAAGTGAAACACATGTCCAAAAACAAAAATGATATTGTGGACAAAAGTTTTGTCTGGGTCCTTGCCTCTGTTCCGCCAGGCTCCCATGGCTGCTTAGACCCAAATAAACACACAGAGGCTTACATCATTATTACACTATGGCCATGGTAGGCTTCTCGCTAGCTAGCTCTTACACCTTAAATTAACCCATTTTATAAATCTATGTCGCCACGTGTTCCACTTGGCTTTACCTGTGCGCCGTTACATGTTTTCTGGATGGCAGAATGGCTCCCTCAGCTCTGCTCTCTGCTTCTCTTCCCCTAGTTCGAATGTCCTGCCTAACCTTATTCTGCCTCACCATTGGCCAAACAGCTTTATTTATCAACCAATCAGAGCAACACATTTTTAGAAAGACATTCCCATCATGATATGATCTAAGTTTTGGAACATCATGAATGTACCCCTACTTAAAAAATTTTGTATAAATAAAGAAACACTCTGGCTGCTAGTCAGTCAGGCTGCAAGATTCTCCCGACCACCATGGCCTGGCTCACTTCCTTTCCTTACCAACTCCACACATCCTCTGCAGGGACCCGACCACCGCCAGGGATGGCTCCCAGCATCTAGCTCCATAGCCCATTTTTTAATTGGATTATTTGGTATTTTAATATCTAGTTTCTTGAGTTCATTATATATTTTGGAGATCAGCCCTCTGTCAGATGTGGAGTTGTTGAAGATCTTTTTCCATTTTGTAGGCTGCCATTTTGTCTTATTGACAGTGTCCTTAGCCTTATAGCTTAGTCCTTTTCAGTTTCAAGTGGTTCCATTTATTAATTGTCGATCTCAGTGTCTGTTCTACTGATGTTATATTTAGAAATTAGTCTACTGTGCCAGTGCATTCAAGACTAGTTCTCACTTTCTATTCTATCAGGTTCAGTGTCACTGGATTTATATGGAAGTCTTTGAACCACTTGGACTTGAGTTTTGTGCAGGAGTATAGATATGGATCTTTTTGCAACATCCAGGTATGTCAGCACCATTTGTTGAACACGCTTTTTTTTTCTATTGTATAATTTTGTCATCTTTGTTAAAAATCAGGTGTGATTTTGTTAAAAATAATTGTGAGGGTTTATATCAGGATCTTCAATTTGATTCTATTGATCACTGTGTCTAGTTATATGCCAGTACCAAGCTGTTTTTATTATTATAGCTCTATATCAGAGCTTGACGTTAGAAATGGTGATGCCTGCAGAAGTTCCTTTATTTCACAGGATTGTTTTAGCTACCTGTTTGTTTGTTTGTTTTTATACGAATTTGAGTACTGGTCTTTCAAAGGTCTATGAAGAAGTATGTTGGTATTTTGATGGGGATTGTGTTGAACCTGTAGATTGTATTTGGAAAGTTTGTCATTTTTGCTATGTTAGTCCTACCTGCCCATAAACATGAGAGATCTTTCCATTTTTTTTATATTCTCTTCAATTTCTTTCATGACAGACTTAAAATTCTTGTCATATAAGTCTTTCACTTCTTTGGTTAGAGTTAACCTAAGATACTTTATATTATTCGTGGCTATTATAAAGGGTGATGTTTCTCTAATTTCTTTCTTAGCCTGTTTATCATTTGTATATAGGAGAGCTACGTATTTTTTGAGTTAATCTTGACACCTGCCATATTACTAAAGGTGTTTATCTGCTATAGGAAATCTTTGGTAGAATTTTTGAGGTCACTTACGTATACTATCATATCATCTGCAAATAGCAAAAGTTTGACTTCTTTCTTTCCAAATTGTATCCCCTTGATCTCCTTTTGTTGTCTTATGGCTCTAGCTAGAACATCAAGTACTATGTTGAATAGATATGGAAAAAGTGGACAGCCTTGTCTTGTTTCTGATTTTAGTGGAATTGCTTTGAGTTTCTCTCCATTTAGTTTGATGTTGGCTGTTGGCTTGCTGTATGTTGCCTTTATTATGCTTATATATGTTCCTTGTATCCCTGATCTCTCTCTCCAAGACCTTTAACTTGAAGGGGTGTTGGATTTTGTCTAAGGCTTTTTCAGCATCTAATGAGATGATCATGTATTTTTTTTCTTTCTGTTTGTTTATATTGGGGATTACATTGACAGATTTTCATATGTTGAACCATCCTTGCATCTCTGGGATAAAGCCTACTTGATCATGGTGGATGTCTTTTTTATTTGTTATTGGATTTGGTTTGCCAGTATTTTATTGAGTATTTTTGCATCAATGTTCATGAGGTAGATTGATCTGTAATTCTCTTTCTTTATTGCATCTTTGTGTGGATTGGATATCACTGTAACTGTAGCCTCATAAAAGAATTTGGGTAATGTTACTTCTGTTTCTATTGTGCGGAACAATTTGAAGAGTATTCGTATTAGCTCCTCTGAAATTCTGGTAGAATTGTGCAATGAAACCATCTGGCCCTGGACCTTTTTTTTTTGGTTGGGAGACATTAAATGACTACTTCTGTTTCCTTAGGGGTTATTGGTCTATTTAAATTGTTAAGTGCTTTTGATTTAGTTTTGGGATATGGTATCTATCCAGAAAATTGTCCATTTTTTTTAGATTTTCAAATTTTGTGGAGTAAAGTTTTTTAAAGTATGATCTAATGATTCTCGGGATTTCCTCAGTGTCTGTTGTGGTGTCTTCTTTTTCATTTTTGATTCTGTTAATTTGGATATACTCTCTGTGCCTTTTCATTAGTTTGTACATGCATTTATATTGTTGATTTTCTCAAAGAACCAACTCTTTGTTTCATTGATTCTTTGTATTGTTCTCTTTTTTTCTATTTGGTTGTTTTCAGATCTGAGTTTGATTATTTCCTGTTTTCTACTTCTCCTGGGTAAATTTACTTCTTTTTGTTCTAGAGCTTTCAGGTATGCTTTTATGTCACCAGTATGAAATTTCTCCAAATTCTTTATGTAGGCATTTAGTGCTATGAATTTTTCTTTTACCACTCCTTTCATATTGTCCCATAATTTTGGATATGTTGTGGATTCATTTTCATTGAAACCTAGGAAGTCTTTAATTTCTTTCTTTATTTCTTCTTTCACCCAGTGGTAATTCATTTGAGTTATTTGGTCGTTATGAGTTTGTAGGCTTTCTGTAGTTTGTGGTGGTGTTGAATTCTAACTTTTTGCCATGGTGATCCGATAAGTTCCACAGGTTTATTCCAATTTGTTTGTATCTGTTGAGATTTGACCAAGTCTCTGGTCAATTTTAGAGAAGATTCTTTGTGGTCCTGAGAGGAAAGTATATTCTTTTGTTTTTGGGTGAAATGATCTGTAGATGTCTTTTAAGTCTATTTGAGTTATAACATCTGTTAGTTCCCTTATATCTTTGTTAATTTTCTGTCTGGTAGTGATGAAGTCTCCCACTTGTTAATGTATGGGTTTTGTTATGTGATTTAAGCTTTTGTAATGTTTCTTTTACAAATGTGGGTGCCCTTTGACTTTGGGCATAAATGTTCAGAATTGAGACTTCATCTTGATGGATTTTTCCTTCAATGAATATGAAATGTCCTTTTGCATCTCTTTTAATTAATTTTCATTTGAAGTCTATTTTTATATATTAAGATAGCTACACAAGCTTGGATCTTAAGTCTATTTGATTGGAAAATCTTTTCTCAACCCTTTACTCTGAGGTAATATCTATAGTTGAAGTTGAGGTGTATTCTTGTATTCAGCAGAAAGATGAATTTGTATCTGATTTCGTATCTATTCTGTTAACCTATCTCTTTTTATAAGTGACTTTAGTCCATTGATATTAAAGGATATTAATAACCAATGATTGTTAATTTCTGTTATTTTTGGTTTTGTTTTTGGTGATGGTAGTGTGTTTCCCTTCTTTGAGATTTACTCGTGTGAGGTTATCTATTGCCTATATTTTCATGGGAGCATCTAGCTTCCTTGGGTTGGAGTTTTCTTTCTACTACTTTCTTAGGACTAGGCTTGTGGATAGGTAATTTTTAAATTTGATTTTATCCTGGAATATCTTGTTTTCTCTTTCTATGGTGATTGGAAGTTTTGCTGTACATAATAGTCTGAGATGACATTCTTGGTCTCTTGGAATCTGAAAAACATCTGTCCAGGACCATCTGACTTTTAGAGTCTTCATTTAGAAGTTGGTTATAATTATGATAGGTCTGCCTTTATATGTTTCTTTGTCTTTTTCCTTTGCTGCTCTTAATATTCTTTCTTTATTCTGTATGTTTAGTGTTTTAATTATTAGGTGGCAGAGGGATTTTGTTTTTGATCCATTTTATTTGATATTATGTAAGCTTCTTTTACTTTGATAGGCATGTCCTTCTTTAGGTTGGGAAAGTTTTCTTCTGTGATTTCATTGAATATATGTTCTGTGCCTTTAAGCTGGATTTCTTCTCCTTCTTCTAGCCCTATTTTTCTTAGGTTTGGCCTTTGCATGGTGTTACAGATTTCCTGGATGTTCTGTGTTCAGATTTTGTTGGCTTTAATATTTTCTTGGACCAATGGATCTATTTCCTCTATCTTATCTTCAACATTTGAGATTATCTCTTCCATCTCTTGTATTCTGTTGGCTATGCTAGCATCTATATTTCCTGTTGGTTTACTCAGATTTTCTTTTTCCAAAATTCCATCAATTTATGTTTTCTTTATTGCTTCTATTTCAATTTTCAAGTCTTGAACTGTGTCCTTCTCCTGTTTGATTGTTTTTTTTTCTTTACTTTTTTAAAGGGATTTATTGATTCTTCCATATTTTTGCTTGTCTTCTCCTCCATTTCTTTAAGGGAATATTTTCATTTCCCTTTTAAGGGTTTCTATCGTTTTAATAAAGTTATTTTTAAGGTTGTTTTTTTCTGCTACATCTTTGTTGGCATGTTCAGGTCTTGCTGTTGTAGAAGCACTAGTTTCTGATGATGCCATATTGCTCNTTATGTTGTTGAACGTATTCTTACACTGCTGTCTACCTATCTCTTCCTCCAGTCAGTGCAGATGTAGCCTGTGCCTCAGGGAGTCCCTCTTCCTCCAATGGGTGCAGATGAAGCCTGTGGCTCCAGTGTTCAATGGTACAATGGGGGATGGATGGTGAGGTTGTGGAGGAGGCTGCTGGCAGGTATCTGGGGCTGCAATGGGTGGGAGATGGGCACAGCATGTGCCCCCTGGTCCTAGGGGCTAGAGAGCTGGGCTGTCTAGCAGGAGCTCAGATACTTACCTCTTCTTCTAATTGGTGCATGTGGGGCCTGTGGCTCTGGTACTCACTGGTGCTGTGGTAATGGTTGACAAAGGGGGTTGGGATACTGCAGCTGTTAGGTTTCTGGGGTTGTGGTGGGTGGGGGAGGGGCATGGGATGTGCCACTGAGGCCTAAGGGATATAGAGCTGGACTATACAGCTAGGAGCTCAGACACTCATCTCTTCTTCCAATTGGTGCAGCAACAGGAGTATTTAACAAAATAAAAATAGCCAATTCAACCCTATAGTCTATGACATCCCCAGCTATAGCATTTTGATCAACATTATAGTACCAGGCATGAAATACCTGCTTATGGATAGGCCTTATATCCAACCAGAAAGAATTAGTTGCCAAATAATACTCATGAACTATTGCACCAGTGGGCACATCATTTCATATGTATGCTATAATGTGACTAGAAGTATCTAGGGCTGGATAAAGACACGTATGTTTTTTTTCTCTTTCAACAACTAACAGAACTTTCCAGCACTAGGAAATTTAACCACATGGGAGGTTTTCCCAGTTAGTTTGAGATAGATTTCTCTATGTCCTAAAACCAAAGAGTGTGTTATTTTCAGCAATAGAATCTTACCATGTAATCATGGTCACCTAAAATCAATGGCAATACTCGGTGTTGTTTTGTAGATCTCTGGGGCCTCTCTGATGGGTGACTGTGTAGGGCAGTGTCCCCTGCCCTGCACATTCTATATTTATGAAAGTATTCTAAAACAAACAAAACAATTTAAGATTGTTTCAAATCTAGCTTGCTACTTTGGTTAATTTTCTTTGATCTAAAAATGAATTTATTTCTTGATTTTATTTACCTCACTCCACTTGTATCATACTTGAGTAAAAGATTGAAAATATTCGTCTTAAATGATACACCTGATGGTGATGTTTTTCTGTATGCTGTGAATATATGTTGCTCTGATTGATTGATAAATAAAATGCTGATTGGCCAGTAGCCGGGCAGGAAATATAGGTGGGATAAGCAAACAAGGAGAATTCTGGGAAGAGGAAGGCTGAGTCAGGAGATGCCACCCAAGAGTCAACATATAATAAGACTCATGTAAAGCATGGAACACTTGGCAAAACATAGATTAATAGAAATGGGCTGAATTTAAGTATAAGAGCTAGTCAGTATTATTCCTGAGCTAATGGCCAAGCAGTTATAATTAATAAAAGCCTCTGTGTGTTTACTTGGGTCTATGTGGACTAGGAAGCCCAGTGGGATCAGAAAAACTTTCACCTACATACACCATTGTTTATTCGAGCAGTTCTAAGCACACACTTTCAAGACAGTTCTCTAGATGAACAGAGACAGTCATGATAGCCATGGCAGATATAGTAAGCACTATCTCCTGTAGGAGAATCTGTCAATAAAAAATGTAATTGCTTCCTTTTTTTAAAAGATATAAATTGGATGTCTTGGAACGGGAATTACAGATGGTTGGAAACACCCAATATTTGTGCTTGGAATCAATCTCAGGGCCCTTGCAAAAATAGTCAAGGCACTTAAATGTTATATTGTCTTCCTTGCTTTCACAGTCCCAAATTACTTATTCTGTGATACAAAGTTATTTCATTTCCTGAAGAAGTTTCAGCAAGGGCACACCTACTAAAAGCTCTCAAGGAGTGCCACTCCATGATCATCAATCATTCAAAATATAAGCCTATGAGGTCAATTCTCATTCAAATGAAGCAAACCATTATATGTACTGAGAAGGTTATATTTACGAACATATACGTATATACAAATACATACTAAACAAAGAAAAGTCCTTTCTGGTTAAAGGATACTTTTATCACTCTCCTGTCACGAGCTTCTTTTAATTTTTAAAAAATATGTGTATGGATGTTTTGCCTGTATGAATGCATATGCACCACTTGCATGACTACTGTTAGCCAAGGCCAAAAGGGGTGATAAATAGATTGGAAATTGAGTTACAGATGGTTATGAGCTATCATCTTGATGCTTGGAATCCAACCTGGGTACTCAGGAAGAGCAGACAGTGCTCTTAAATGCTGAGGCATCTCTCCATTCCCAATTGCAAGTTTCTTTAAAATTCCTGATAGTTGTTGAATATCATTGATATATAGACATCGTTTAAAACAAGCATCTGGTAGTTTCTTAAATTTTTAATTACTTATGAATAAAACATCAATACAGAGTCAAAAGCAGAGAACCAAAGACTAGTGATAAACCTATTACAGTTATATTTTAAAGCCACAATAGTGCTTCTTTTGTCCATACCTTTTAACTTTTTTGATATAATCTTTTAAAAAAACTTTAAAAAGTATTTCTTCTAGAATTAATGAATGAATGCAAACTTATTTTATCATAGCACTTTTATTGATTATTACAAAGAAAAAAATTCAGGAAAGAAACCTTGGGATTCAGATTTGAGTTTAATATGGCTAACAAAATATAGACAACATAACCAGTATTTCTGGATGTTACATTGGGTTTTCATTGTTTCTATCTGCTTAGACTGACAACTCTAAAAATTAATGATTTTGCTTTACTTATGATATGTATCCTTTGCCAAGGGATTGGACACTCTTGGTGACATATTCCCTTTGGAGATTAGCTCTACAATTTTCTTCCCCTTCTTGAAAAATCACTTGTATTGGAGAGACTTATATTTTTAATCAATATATTTTCAGAGTATTAAGGATCATGTGGGAGATACTAAGTGAAATCATCTCCATTTTTCTCTTATCTTTGCAATAAAGATAATACAAAAGAAGAATTTCATGTGAAGAGCAATAGCTATCATGCCATAATACTAGAGGGCTATATATTAAAATATATATTAAAATTGCACTTATTTCTTTTAAAGTACAAATAGTTTTTCTGTGTATGCTTTTTATGGCCATGATTAATTATTAAACTTTTATTTGATAAAAGGTTTAAATATATGTCTTCAATCAGTACTATATGTTTAATATTCTAAGATATCATATTCTGCTCCTTATTTAGAGAAGCTTGATGTTATCGGAGATATGTATTATTATTGTTAAAATTTAATTTTCAGGAAGAATTTTAAATTTTAATTTCTGAAAAAAAACATGCAGCATAAAATGTCATCTGTTTTTATTGAAGGAGCACACTGACTCTTAGATTGCTTGGTCACTATGGAGTTTTTATGTTAGTTCTCCTAGATTTGTGTGTTTGTTGGAAATGATTAGGTTTTTCAACATTTGAATTTCCCTCATTAGGCTTTTCTAAATTTCTGCATTTATTTTACTTAATTTCTGTTGCTAGAACTTCCAACACTATATTGAGTAGAAGTGGCTCATTTTGACATTCTTGCACGTAGCTGGCATGACTTGAAAAACTTTCAATTTTTTACATTGAGTATGTGATTTATGGGCTCCTCTTATGTGGTCTTTGTTACAGCCGCTCTTCTTAAACGTATCCACTCTTGACTCTTTTTTCTCCAAATAAAATTTTAATCAAACCTAGGTATGTATACAATTATTTTTTTATTAAAAGATTTTCTTACTTTACATGCCAACCACAGAAACCCCTCTCCTCCCTCCTCCTTCCTCCCTAACCCACCCACCCCCAATCCTACCTCCTCCCACACAAGGTCTCCCATTGAATGTCCCCAGAGCCTGGTACTTTCACTTGAGGTGGGTCCAAGACCCTCCTCCCTGTGCCTAGGCTGCACCAGGTGCCCCACCATAGGCATTGCACTCCAAAAGAAAAAGAAAAACCAGCTCATGCACTAGCGATGGATCCCGATCCCACCATCTGGGGGCCTCCTAAACAGTTCAAGCAAAAGCCCTGTCTTGAGTATCCAGAGGGCCCAGCCCAGCACCATGGGGACTCCACTGCTATTGGTCCATAGTTCATGCATTTCCACTAGTTTGTCAGGCCATCTCAGTACATTTTCCAGTCATGTTCTCCATGTCCCTTGCTCATACACTTTTTCCTCTCTCACAACTGGACTCCTGGGGCTCAGGTTGGCACCCGGTTGTGGATGTCTGAATCTGTTTCCATATGTCTCTGGGAGAGGGCAACTAGGGGCTCCTCAGCTATTGGTTGACAGTTCATGCATCTCCACTAGTTTGTCTGGCCATCTCTGTATATCTTCACATCATGATCCCGTTGTCCCTTGCTCACAGAAGCCCCTCTCTCTTCTATCAACTGGACTCCTGGAGCTCGGCCTGGAGCCCGGCTATGGATCTCTGCCTCTGCCTCCATCAGTCTCTGGATCAGGGCTCTGTGTTGACAGATAGGGTATTCATCCATGTGAATACTCACTGGAGTATGTCAGTACTGGCTCCCTCTCCATTACTTCCCATAGTCTAAGGTGGGGTCATCCTTGCATATTCCTGAGAACCTCCCTAGCATTCTGTTTCCCCCTATTCCCATGATGTCTTCATTTATTATGGTATCTCTTTCCTTGCTATCTTACTATGTCTCTGTTCCTACTCGAACCTCCGGTTCCCCATGCTCACATCCTCCATCTTGTTGCTCTCTAATCCTCTCCTTCACCCCCAGTCTGCCCATGTGGATTTCATCCAGTTCTCCCTCACTTGGCAGTCTATGCGTCCTTCCTGTGGTCCTCCATGGAGCTGTGGATTGCAGTCTGGTTATCCTTTGCTTTACATCTAGTATCCACTTATGAGTGAGTACCTACCATGTTTGTCCTTCTGGGTCTGGGTTACCTCACTCAGGATGATATTTTCGAGTTCCATCCATTTGCCTGCAAATTTAATGATGTCATTTTTTTTCTCTGCTGAGTAGTACTCCATTGTGTATATGTACAACATTTTCTTAATCCATTCTTCAGTTGAGGGGCATCTAGGTTGTTTCCAAGTTCTGGCTATTACAAATAATGTTGCTATTAACAGAGTTGAGCATGTGTCCTTGTGGTATGATTGAGCATTCTTTGGGTATATGCCCAAGAGTGATATAGCTGGGTCTGGAGGAAGATTGATTCCCAGTTTTCTGAGAAACCACCATACTGATTTCCAAAGTGGCTGTACAAGATTGCACTCCCACCAGCAGTGGAGAAGTGTTCCCCCTGCTCCACATCCTCTCCAACATAAGCTGTCCTCAGTGTTTTTGATCTTAGCCATTCTGATAGTTGTAAGGTGGTATCTCAGAGTCATTTTGATTTGCATTTCCCTGATGACTAGG
>LZPO01115351.1:1313722-1404975 GCA_001675575.1 Neotoma lepida | reverse complement strand
TCTAAGTTATTAAAACATCTTAAATGCCATATTCTGCAGATCTCTGAAGGGTTTGAAGAACCTGTCTAATAATCTACCTTTTATCTATATTATATCTATACTGGTCTGTCTGGGAGTCATCTAGGATTTAGGATGGATGTTGGCCTGGTTTCTGTTGGGATGGAAGACTTCTGCCTGGTTTTCATGCAGCTAGCATGATCTCTGAGGTTCATGGTCTAGCCTCTGGTGGTTTGGGCCATGATATGGTAACAAGGAGAGGAGGGAAAGTTGGGGTTATGCTGAGAAGGGTGCAGGAGAGGTTGGGTGGGAGGTGCTGACTTAACTGGATTTTAGGAAGCTGGTATGGCCTCTGATGGGTTAGGAGGTTTCCACCAGAGTTATTGGCCAGGATATGGAGAGGAGAATATTTTGGGGATGTGCTGGAAGGAAATGGGCAGGGTAGGGGGTGGTTTTGCCTTGGGTTCAGGAAGCTGAACTGGCCTCTGTTGGAGTAGGCAGCCACACCTCTGCTGGAGGCATGGGACAGAATATGATGATGATGAGAGGAGGGGCTGTTGGTGTTATGTTGGGCAAGAGCAGACTAGGTGTATGACAGTCTTACCTGGGTTTCAGGATGCTGGCCTGACCTCTGGTCAGGTAGGAGGCTTCTGCCAGAGGAGTAGGCTGGGATAATGAAAATGTGGTACATTTACACAATGGAGTATTACTCAGCTGTTAAAAGAAATGCCATTATGAAATTTGCAGACAAATGGATGGAACTAGAAGAAAAATCCTGAGTGAGGTAACCCAAACCCAGAAAGACAAACATGGTATGTACTCACTTATAAGTGGACATTAGCTGTAAATTAAAGGATAACCACACTAAAATCTACCAACCTGGGGAGGCTAGTAACAAGGAGGGTTCAGTGGGGGAATACATGCATCTACCTGGGAAGTGGAAATAGAATAGATTTCACAGGAGGACTGGGGGCAGGTGGGGAAGAGAGTAGGAAGGATCAGGTAGTAGGAATAGAGGGGAAGGATGCTATAAGAGATGACTGGAAAGGGGGAACATTTCTTAGAGAAGTAGAAACCTAGTGCAATGGAAACTCCCAGGAATCTAAAATGCTGACCCTAGCTAAGACTCCTACCAATAAGGGATACATAGCATGAATTGGCCATATCTTATAACCAGACAAGACTTCCAATGGTAGGATTGAGAGACAAATCCAATCACATAACTTTTGACTTAAAATTTGCCCTGCCTACAGAATATACTGGAGTAAATTGGCACAGAAATTGTGGGAATTGCCAACCAAGGACTGGTTCAGTTTGAGACCCATGCCACAAGAGGGAACCCATCCCTGACACTGCCTGGAGTGCCAGGAACCAGAGGCTGGATAGCACAGAGTACTCAGATGAAAACAAACATGACTAGTGAAAAAAAAGTCAATGTAATGATACGTAATGATATTCTGCTGTACTCATACACTGGTGCTTAGCCCAATTGTCATCAAAGCAACTGATGGAAACAGATGCAGAACCCCATAACCAAACATTAAGTAGAGCTTGGGAGATCCTGCAGAAGAGGGGGAGGGGAAAGACTGTAGGAGCCAAATGAGCCAAGGACACTACAAGAAAACCCACAGAATCAACTATTCTGTGCTCATAGGAGCTCTAGGAGACTGAATCACCAATCAGCGACCTTGCCTGGGACTGACCTAAGCCCTCTGATTATATGTTACAGTTGTGAAGCTTGGTCTTCTTGTGGGATTCCTAACAGTGGGAGCACGGGCTGTCTCTTACTCTTTTGCTGGCTTTTGGTACCCTGTTCCTCATACTGGGCTGCCTTGCTCAGCCTTAAGGTTAGAGGAGGTGCCTAGGCTTACTGCAACTTGATATGCCATATTTGGTTGATATCCATGTGAGGGCTGCTCTTTTCTAAATAAAAAAGGAGGAGTGGATAGGGGAAAGGTGAGATGAGGAGAGAGACTGGGAGGAGAGGAGGGAGGGGAAACTACAGTCAGGAGGTAAATATATAATAATAGTAATAATAATAATATCATTAAAAAACAAAAAATGTATAAATGTAATTTTAAGAGCATTTTTATTTTTATCATATTGCTGCCTTCTTGATTATTCTGACATATACTGTACTAAAATTATATATATATATACATTATATATGTATATTTCTTGGAGAGTTTTGTACAATAAAATTTCATCATCTTCAGTCTCTCTCTTCCAACTTGTCCCAGATCCATCCCCTTTACTACTCACCCAAATTTGTATCCTTTTTTTCTTAACTCATAAACACCAATTTGGGCAAACAAATAGTTTTAGATATGTGGTCTTCCATTGGAATATATATATATGCAATACCTTCTATAATATCTGTATTATTTCTTGGATATTTTGTAGAAAAAAATAATTGTACATTTATTTTAATATTTTAAATATTCTGTTAATAGATACTATGTTTATGTGTTCCTTTCAAATATGAAATAAGCAAAGGCCTTACATTGTTCAACTATTAAATAATTACTTCATATTAAAAAGCTTTCACCTAATTTATCTAATATTTTCATCATCATAGTATTTAGAGAAATGGAAGTTAATTAATTGTTTAATTTTTAAAAATTCATATATTTACTCATTATTATGCTTACACTATGCTAAAAACTGGATTTGTTTTTATAAGTCTTGGGACTGGACTTTAATATACTTAACATCTAAGAGTTTCTTAGCACTGAAAACATGAGAAAAGTCTTATATGCACAGAAAACTTACCACGGGTAGTCACATACTATTATGAACGTGGTCAAAATATTTTTTGCTGTTTATATTATTATTTTTTAAAACTAAAACAAGCTGTCAGTTAAATATATTGTGAATACAGACAATGATGCTTTAGAAATGCTATAACAAGATTAAGATGGTAGAGTAGTTTGAAGTAAAGATAAAGAGAAAAATTTCTCCTAAATATGACTATTGTATGATGATAGATTTGGGGCAAAAGCAAGAAGTCTAAGAAGTAGTTTCAAACATTTTCTCTACAAAATGTTACAATGTGTTTTCTGTGAATGAATATAGCTACCAGTAGGTATAAAATAAATGAATAAACTTATGACAACACAGTGTAGCAAAACACAAAATAAAGAACAATTATATATGATAGATTTGAAAAGAAACTTTGGTCTGTGATAAATATAGAGATGAATAACAGGAAAAAAGTTAGGACATATAAGAAATTAGCATCATGCTGGGTGTCTCTGTATTACAATATTCTAAATAACAAAACTCGGGAAAACATTCATAACAGAGGTAAGACAGAGGTTTTGAAGGAATAGACCCCTTCAATATAGATAGGATACTAAACGGAGTGAGTGCTATTGTTTCACTCCTGGGGCTCAGTTACCACCCTTCCAAAACCAATATCGACCACTAATCAGAGACCCATAACAATTATGTATTTATCCACATTGTAGATTCCTGTTTTGTGTCTATTTAAAGCATGCTCACATTTCTGACTCTGGTGTTATCGTTAACTATGCCCCAAACAGCAGAAGCCCTGTTGCTGTTGACCAACTTTTACTTTTGAACTTGGAGTTCTGGTCACTATCGGTGCACTAATTATATTTAACACAGCTCTTCAACAGCTAAGTATCTGTGGCTCTGACTTCTGACCTAGTCAAAGTGATCTAGTCTACTCACAAGACCTCAAAACTACTATACCTCTGCATATGACTACTCTCCATACTTTACCTATACAGATGCAATTATCATAACTCCATCTCAGTCACCATAGTTATCACTCCTGTAAGCTGGTTTACACATTGGTCTTGAGAACTCTGTAACTCTGTGGTGATGTTATAGACCTCAATATATGGTTATTTCACAAATGCCCCCACTTCACAAACTATTATCATCAAAGCAAGGGAGAGATCTATGTGCTGGGAGGCTCTGCTGGTCAGAGGTTGCAGTCTACCATGGCCTGGCAGCTCTCTCTCAGCTTTGCAGCATGGATGAATCCCTCCTTATGGTGTAAGGCATCCTGTTATCTACCTGATCTTATTTGGAGACTGTCTCTAGGCCAGGATGTCTGACTTATCTCTAGTATGACCCTGGACACGGTTCCCTGAAGAAGCTTTCCCCGTGCAGCTCATATAGTAATTAGATATTGTGGTAGGAAAATTATGATAGGACCATGCTTCCACAGATGATACCTTAGACTTGTACCAGGAGATTTATAATAGGAGTGTTCTGTTTAATGCAAATTAGATGATTCCCCAGCTACTGTTCCCAATCCTATATATTCCCTATAATCTGGGATAAAGTTGAGCAGATTCACCAAAGCTGTCTCTCAGCGAGCTATCTTCATCATGCTCACAGGCCATACAAAGCTCTCTGTCAGTACTTCTGCCTCTTGTCCTCATTGACTGGTAGACAACAGACCATCAGTAAAAAGGGGAACCCCCACATCTATGCTTAATGTACTGGTATCCCAACCACATTTCATACATGTTTATCCTTCAGACAAAACTCTGCGGCATCTCTCTAGGTGCTATAGATCAGTATCACTGTTTCCTTGAATGTTCCTCTAGGCTAGAATCATAGCCAAGAGAAGTTCCCTTGACATGACTTCCCAGGGAAAAATGAGATTGAAGGAGTCCTAGGAACCCTCAACATCAGTATAAACACTTACATCATCAGTCATTGTGGTAGTTTGAATGAAAATGTTCCCCATATGCTCATAGAGAGTAGCATTATTTGAAAGTATTAGGTTGTGACCTTGTTGGAATAGGTTTGGACTTATTGCAGGAAGTGTATCATTGGGCTTGGGCTTTGAGGTTTCAGATGCTCAAACCAGGCCCAGTGCCATTCTCTTTTTCTGCTGCCTATTGATCCAGATGTAGAACTAACTCTCGTGGCTCCTTCTCCAGGACCATGTCTGCCTGTGTACCACCATGCTTCCCACCATGATGATAGTGGACTAAACATCTGAAACAGTAAAACTCTGAAACATCAAGCTAGCCTTAATTAAATGCCATATTTTATGAGTGTCTGTGGTCATGGTGCTAACTAAGAAAGTCATTAATGTCTCTTGCAATTCTTTTGTAATACTGACCTCAGCTTACTGAGCTTCACAGGGATTTTGGTAGTACACTCTCATTGCAGCTAGGTGTGTTACACCCCTGACAAATATATTATTGGATTCATCCACAGAAAAGAATCCCTTTCCTCAACCAAACTAATCTGTAAGGTATGGAAGAAAGAACTATTTTTTCCATTAAAAATGCAGATGTAGTAAAGTGATAGTAGTAGGATATCTGCTAAGATCCATGATTTCACTAGCTCTGGATAGTTGACTATGTTTCTAATACGATGCATGATTCTCTTCCCATTGAGTAGGTGCAATTATAAAGCTGTTGGCTACTGCACAGATATGAGTATTGCTGCTGTACTTTTAGGGATATCTTGCAATGCTGGTCATAGTTTTGATTAACAGGCATCATAGTTCAATAGAATTATTTATTGCTTCTTTTTCTTGGCAGTTTCACAGTACTTTCTGGTAAAGCTAGACCACAGGAAGGAAGCTTTTAGCTTGTAACTCATCCTTATTCCCACAGATAAGTTTAGCTCTCACCCATCATCATAGAAGCTCTTATTTACAGCAAATGGAGGCTATTACAGTAAACCACAACAGGTCATAATTTAAAGATCAACAAATGGTGTGGAGCACAGCCCAACAGATACATCTACCACACATAATATCCACTTAATGAGTAGGGAACTACTTTGAAGAATGGGTGAAAAGATTGTAAGAGTGGAGGACCAGGTATTATATTGTCAAATTGACTCTTCAAAAATTGACAAAGAAGCTTCATTCATGATACTTAAACAAGACCTGAATAGTGATATTATAAATGTGCATGATAATGTAGAAGGGAAAACTCCCAAGAAGTTCCAATCCTAGACAATGAACTATAGGTAATTCATGAAACTGGGATAATTATCTTTATCTAGGGATGACTCCTAATTATTATCCAATAAAAAGTGGTCATCCTTCAAATCATATATGCCTAAGCCATGCTGAACAGATCCAAAATGTTTATTTATATATTTATGCATGTCTACACATGTGTAAAAATATTAATCATAAAGAGACTGTCTGTTTGAGATGCAATTGGAAAGACATGGGAGATGTTGGGAGTGTCATGGGAGTGGTTGGAGAGAGGTCAGGGATGGATAAAGTGACAAAATTATATTTAATTAAAATTTTAATAAGAACTTATTATGTAATATTTTAAAAAACAGATGTAAATGCATGAAAAAAAGAAACATAAAAGTAAAGTAAACACAACATCTCTCTCTTTCTCTTCTTTTTTATATTTTGGAGACATGGTTTCTCTCTGTTACTCAGAGTGTCCTGGAACTCACTCTGTAGATGAGAGCTCATAGAGAAACGACTGCCTCTGCCTCCCTAGAGATGGGATTAAAGGTGTGTATCACCACTGCCTGGCTATAACATTTCTAATAAAGTAATTATTTTTCTATGAACTATTCCTAAGTAATGAATATTAAAGTTTGTCTAATCAACAACCCAAAGTAATTGTTTTAAAGAAGCCCAGAAAACATCTTTTAAAAGAAGAAACATGAGCTCCTCATCTTTAAATTTGACTATAAACTGGAGTAACTGCAGAAGCCAGTGAAGTAGAAAGCGACAATGTGAGGAGTTGGAGGAGGTGTTCCAGCAAAGGGGGATGGTAGTAAAACATAGGAGTCCTAAAATTGGAAAATATAAAACCGATGAGTGCCTTGACTATGAAGGTAAGGAGGGGTTAATACAAAAGGAGATAGAAGAATGAGAGATAAAGATGGGTCAATAAAGTCAAGAAAATGTATAAAGCACAAAAGAGATTCAGACATTCTAGTAATGAAGTTACAATTGAACAAGCAAAAGAAAAAAATCTTTGCAATAAAATATGTGCTATTGAAAATAAACACTATCATATTAGATATATTAGATGCAACAATAATCTTACAGTCATGTGGATGACTCAGTTTTCAGAAAAATTTCAGAATATTGAAGTTTTTTTCTGTCCAGGTAACTTTCATTTTACTTGATAATGGCCCCAAAGTGTCAGCACAAGGATGAAAGAAGGCACCAGGGACAGAGGAACTCTAGTACTAAATAGCAAGGATTGAAAACATGTAGAGAAATGTAATTTATTTAGAGTTCAGCATTATACTCAGATTCATTCATCCATTGGATTTTTTTTTTTTTTTGCAAAGTATGCTCCATAAATGAAGGCAAGTATCTTCACCAGCAAAGGCCAAAGAATGAAGTGAAAACACAACCCACAGCTTTATGGTAGGCACCACTTGGAAGAACAGACCTACCCTGCTGTTCCAACCACACCTACCCTAGCATCTTCCCTGTGGACAACCCTCTCTGGCAACATCAGCAGACCCTATAGGCACAAGTACCACCCACATCAGTTGGAAGAAAGGTGAGTAACTGGTCTCCCAGGTGAACTGCCACAATCTCTAGGCCTAAACACTAGGGCACATCTTGTGCCCCTCCCCCTCCTATCTCAGTCCCAGCAAGGCAGCCAGGTCCTGCCCCCACACCTGGTGGAATCTCACTGCTCTGGTGAAAACCAGAGCAGTCAGCCAGGAAGTAAGAGAACAATGGGCAGGATGCACCACCACGTCTACCACCCACTGAACTCAGTTCCCACAAGATACACTTTGCCCACATATCCCAGCATTATCCCCATGGACAGTCCTCTACTGCAACATCAGAACACCCTATAGGCACAAGCACTAGCCATACCAATTGGAAGTAGAGCAGTCCCTATAGGCACAAACACCAGCTACACCAGTTGGAAGAAGAGATGGGTAAATGTCAGTGTAAGAATACATTTAAAAATCTGAAGGACACTATGATATCACCAGAACCCAGGGGTCCTACATCAGCAAGACCTAAACATCCAAAAACAGATTAAGCAGGAAAAAAACAACTTTAAAAATATCTTTCTGAGGATGATAGAGGCCCTTACACATGAAATAAAAAAAATTCCCCTTAAAGAAATTGAGGAGAAGACAAACAAAAAATTGGAAGGAATCAATAAATCCCTTAAAGAAAGCAAAGAAAGCCAAGGAAAAATAATAAAATAGGTAAAGGAAACAGTTCAAGACTTGAAAATTGAAATAGAGTCAATAAAGAAAACAAAACAAACAAACAAAAAAAAACTGAGGGAATTCTGGAAAAAGAAAAATATAGTAAGTGAACACGAACTAGAGTTGCAAGCAACTCCAGCAGAATACAAGAGATGAAAGAGAGAGTCTCAGGCATGGAAGATAATGTAGAGGAAACAGATTCATAGGTCAAAAATATGTTAAATCCAAAAATTTCTTAAAACAATAATCCAGGAAATCTGAGACACCATGATAAGACCAAACCTAAGAATAATATGGAAAGAAGGAGAAGAATTCCAGCTCAAAGGCACAGAAAATATATTCAATGAAATTATAGAAGAAAACTTTCCCAACCTAAAGAAGGACATGCCTATGAAGGTACAAGAAGCTTATAGAACACCAAATAGATTGGAAAAGAAATTAAAAGGCTCAGTACCACATAATAATCAAAACACTAAACATACTAAACATAAAGAAAGAATATTAAAAGCAGCAAAGGAAAAAGGCCAAGTAATATATAAAGGTAGAACTATCAGAATTACACCTGACTTCTCAATGGAGACTCTAAGAGCCAGATGATCCTGGATGGATGTTTTGCAGACTCTAAGAGACCATGAATGCCAATCCATACTACTATATCCAGCAAAACATTCAATCACCATTGATGGAAAAAACAGGATATTCCAGGACAAAATCAGATTCAGACAATACCTATCCACACATCCAGCCCTACAGAAAGTACTAATGTAAGATGAACTTCTAACCAGTCTTATTAATAAACACGCGGAACAAGAAATAAGGGTAAAAATCTGACAGAGATCAGAGGAATTAGGAGCAAGCCACCACTCGCCTCACCTCACCAATGCTGTCTCTACTTCCCAGGAGCAAAGCGGATGAAAGAGAGAGACTTCTGGTCTAACCTGGCTTTTTATNCCTGTTCATCTGCTAACTAATTTCCTATCCGCACCAAGCTACATCACTTCCTGCCTTGTCTGCATGGATCTTCAGAACTCTAAGGTTGATACTGGGATTAAAGGCGTGTGCCACCACCTCCTACTGCTAGTTCCCCATGTGACCTTGGAGTCACAGAGAACCAAATGGATTAAGGGCGTGTGCTAACTTGCATGGCTATTGTTTTTCTACTAGTGGCTGGCAGCCCCGTTTTTCCTCTGACCCTCAGATAAATTTTATTAGGGAAGACAAATAAAATATCACCACATACTAGAAGGAAAACTCCAACCCAAGAAAGTTAGCTGTTCCCATGAAAACACAGGCAATAGATAAACTCACACCAGCAAAACCCAAGGAAGGGAAACACACACATATACACCAGCACCAACAACAAAACCAAAAATAACAGGAATTAACAATCACTGGTCATTAATATCCCTAATATCAATGGATTCAATTTGCCTATAAAAAGACGTAGGCTAATAGAATAGACACTGCCAGGTCCAGCCTGACCTTTGCACAGTTCTTGGTATAGGATTGAGAAATAACAGATATGAAAAATATAGATGTAAACAAGGAAAAAGACAGATACACAGGATAGCTTTGTGAGGGCTCTGGGTCAATACCACAGTTACCTCAAGTATAATCCTAATGGTCTTTTTATACACTAGCAAGGGGAGAGGCAAAAGACTTCCCACTTTCATGGTCAAGGTACAAAGTACAAAAAAGTGTAGATCCTTCCTTAATTATCAAAAGACCTGATGACCACGCCTTATGGCAATGAATCTTCTAATTAGGCCTTGAAGTACAAGACACCTGGGAACCACACATTTGGCTAAAACATCCTATTATGAAGCCTTGTGGGGCAAAGCAAACTCAGACTCCCTAACCGTGAGTCAAGTTGGAATAAAGCCTCACTATGGAGTCTCTATGGGCCCCCACAGATACAAAATCAGAATCCATCCTTCTGATGCATATAAGAAACACACCTCAACTTCAAAGATAGGTATTACCTCAGAATCAAGTGTTCAGAAGAGATTTCTTAATCAAATGGACCTAAGAAGCAAGCTTGTGTAGCTTTCCTAATATCTACCAAAATAGACTTCAAATAAAAATTAACCAAAAGAGATGGGGAAGGACATTTCATATTCATCAAAGTAAAAATCCACCAAGATGAAGTATTAATTCTGAACATTTATGCCCAAGTACAAGGGTACCCACATTTGTAAAAGAAATATTACTAAAGCTTAAATCACACATCAAAACCCATACATTAACAGTGGGAGATTTCAAAATACCACTCTCACCAATGGAGACATCTACCAGACAGAAAATTAACAGAGAAATAAGGGAACTAACAGATGTTATGTCTCAAATGGACTTAACAGACATCAATACAACATTTCACTCAAACACAAAAGAAAATCATTTCCTCTCAGCACCTCATTGAACTGTAAGACGAATCTTAAAATGGTCTTATTTATAGAAAATTTAGGACTAGATATTGGGGTAAATTCTGAAAGGTCAGAGAAACAGAACAAGCCAGAGCCAATCACCTTACCAACTCCTCAGCTGATCTTGTTTCTTCAGACTGCAGGCTTCTGAGTCCTCACCTGAATGAATCTCAGCTAAACTGCTGCTAAAAGCCTCAAAACTTAAGAGGCCTCTAGTTTCTGATTTTCACACCTTATATATCTTTCTGCTTCCTGCCATTACTTCCTAGGATTAAAAGCATGTATCTTTCCCAAGCAAGACATAGATCTCAAGTGCTGGGATAAAAGGTATGTGCCAACATGCCTGGGTCTGTTTCCAATGTGGCCTTGAACTCACAGAGATCTGGATGGATCTCTGCCTCTGGAATGCTACAATTAAAGGCATGTGTGCCACCATTTTTTTGCCTCTATATCTATCTAGTGGCTGTTCTGTTCTCTGAACCCAGGAAACCTTTACTAGAGTACACAATATATCTACCACATTGAACCTTCTAAAATTTACCACGTACTTGATAACAAAGCAAATCTCAACAGATACAAAAAAATGGAAATAAACCTGTGTATTTTATCAAATCACTATGGCTTAAAGTTAGAATTCAATAACACAAATTACAGACAGCCTACAAACTCATAGCAACTGAACAACTCTCAATTGAATCGCCACTGAGTCAAGAAAGAAATAAACAAAGAAATTAAAGACTTCCTAGATTTCAATGAAAATGAATGCACAGCATACCCAAACTTAAGGAACACTATTAAAAAAGGTGGTAAGAGGAAAGTTCATAGCACTAAATACCTATATAAAGAATTTGGAGAAATCTCACATTAGTGACATAACAGCACACCTGAAATCTTTAGAACAAAAAGAAGCAAACTCACCTAAGAAGAGTAGACAACAGGAAATAATGAAACTCAGGTCTGAAATCAACAAAATAGAAACAAAGAGAACAATCCAAAGAATCAATGAAACAAAGAGTTGGTTCTTTGAAAAAACAAACAAGATAGACAAACACTTATAAAAATTAATGAAAAGGCAAAGAGAGAATATCCAAGTTAATAGAATCAGAAATGAAAAAGGGAACATAACAACAGACACTGAAGAAAGCCAGAAAAATCATTAAATCATACTTCAAAAAAGTGTACTCCAAAAAATTTGAAAATCTNAAAGAAATGGACAATTTTCTTGGTAAGTAGCACATCCCAAAATTAAATCAAGAGCAGTTAATAATTTAAATAGACCCATAACCTCTAAGGAAATAGAGGAAATCATTTAAAGTCTCCCAACGAAACGAAGCCCAGGGCCAGAGGGTTTTAGTACAGAATTCTATCAGAATTTTAAAGAAGAGCTGATACCAATACTCCTTTGCTGTGAGCCATCCTCGGTGGTGGACAGGTCCCTGCAGAGGATGTATGGAGTCGGTGGGGGAAGAAAGTGAGCCAGGCCATGGTGGTCAGGAGAATCTTGTAGCCTGACTGACTAGCAATCAGAGTGTTTACTTATACAGAATATAGTAAGTAGGGATACATTCATCATGTTCCAAAATATAGATAATATCTTTTTTGTTTTTGGACATGTGTTTCACTTCCTTTTGCTCATCTTTTAGCCATTATCAATAAACTGTGACAGAATGGAGTTATCATTTCCAATCATTTCCCCTCAAGTTTTGACATCATTAATAAACAGAATTATCATTCTTACTCATTAATCCCATAACACAATTTTTGAGAATCTAGAGACATATGAAAGCCTGTTCTCAGGCTGGTAGCTTTGGTTACTTCAAGGATGCTAGACCAAAACAAAATCTTCAAGATACCCTGGGCATTTTGCCATGTCCCAAGCAGTGTATTATTAACACTTAGTGGTCAGAGTGCCCAGGAAAAATCCTCAGACTAAAGCTGCTGCTGTTATTGTTCAAATGCTGGCATAACGCAATGTTTATATCTTTATAGAATTTGTCTATATATCTATTCTTGGCATTCTGTTGTTCCTTGGTCCTATGTCACCATAGTGGCTCTGCATGAACTAACATTTCTAAGAGAGGGAGGTCCTGACATCTCATACTTTTATTATCTTTCCACTCCATACTTTGCTCATCAATATGTCTCTATGTAGAGTAGAGTTGTATGCCACATAATTGCCTGAGTGTACAGTGGAAAGAGGCTCATAATCTGAACTGTGGCTAACTTCTCTAGCCCACCAAACCTTGTTGACCTTTTTGAGTTTACTTTGTTTTGAATATCTCATTCCTGTGTCAGTACAGGGACAGATGTTTCAAGAATGTCTCATGGTTGCATGAAGAGACCTCTGGCTTTTTTATATGTCACAACCTCCAAGGCATAAGGGAGACCTTCAAATAGATAAGGACAGCTCACTAAAACCGGAGGGGGCGGTAGTATGTTCAGGACTGTCCTGTGGAAGCTTAGAAGCAGCATTCCTGGGAGAAGGAATAAATGATTCATAAGAAAATTTCTATCAATCCAATATCCCCAAATTGTACAAATATTAAAAGTCTCTCAAGTATGCAACAGGTGGAGATGAAAACCAAAGGTAGCATGGCAGCCATCATGTAGCTCAGCTCTGCTGGATCTTTGTCAAGCAGCTGTGCTGGCTTTATAACTTCTGCCATTTCATTCACATATGGCTGTGCCACTCCTCAAATTGTTCTACACAATTGAAAAAGAAGGAACATTGCCAAATTCTTTTTATGAGGCTACAGTTACCCTGATACCCTAAGCACACAAAGATGCAACAAGGAAAGAGTATTATAGATGAATCACACTCAAGAACATTGACACAAAAATACTCAGTAAAATACTGGCAAACCAAATCCAAGAACAGATTTTAAAAAAGCATCCACCATGATCAAGTAGGCTGGGATGGTTCAAAATATGAAAATCTGTCAATGCAGCACCCCATATAAACAAATTGAAAGAAAACAAAACAGGATCATTTCGTTAGATGCTGAAAAAGTCTTTGACAAAATCCAACACCCCTTCATGATAAAGGTCTTAGAGAGATCAGGGATAAAGAAACATACCTAATAATATCATAATAAAGGCAATGTACAGCAAGCCAACAGCCATCATCAAACTAGAGAGAAACTCAAAGCAATTTCACTAAAACAGCAACAAGACAAGGCTGTCCACTCTGTCCTTATCTATTCAACATTGTACTCAAAGTTCTAGATAGAGCAATAAGACAACAAAGAGAAATCAAGCAGATACAAACTGGAAAGGAGGAAGTCAAACTTTTGCTATTTGCAGATGATATGATTGTATACATAAGTGACCGCAAAAATTCTACCAGGGATCTCCTACAGCTGATAAACATCTTTAGTAAAGGGGCAGGATACAAGATTAACTAAAAAAAAATCCATAGTTCTCCTGTATACAAATGATAAACAAATGGCCTGAGAAAGAAATCAGAGGAACATCACCCATTACAGTAGCCACAAATAATATCAAATATATTGGGGTAACCCTAACCAACCAAGTGAAAGAGTTGTATGACAAGAACTGTAAGTCTGTGAAGAAAGAAATGGAAGAAGATATCAGAAAATGGAAAGATCCCCTTGTTCATGGATAGGTATTATTAACATAGCAAAAATGACAACCTTTCCAAAATCGATCTACAGATTCATCACAATCCCCAACAAAATCCCAACACAATTCTTCATAGAACTTTGAAAGGTCAATACTCAAATTCATATGGAAAAACAAAAAGCCAGGTAGCTAAAACAATCATGTGAAATAAAGGAAATTCTGGAGGTATCACCATTGTGATGATATATTATGTCCCCCAGTATACTGTGTCCCCAAATACAATTTATCTGAGGATCAGAGGAGAAAGCCAGCCACTATAGTAAACATAGAAGTCAGGCAATGATAGCACACACCTTTTATCCTATCACTTGGGAGGCAGGGATCTGTCTGGCTCTCTGTGAGTTCAAGGCCACACTGGCGAACAGAGCCAGGCATGGTGACACACGCCTTTAATCCCAGCACTAACCATAGATGTCTGGAGGTCTGTACAGACAGACAGGAAGTGACAGAGCTGAGCAAGAAAAGGAAGCAATGTAGCTTGGCTGAGAGAGTATATGAGGGAGCAGAACAGAACGGCATGTAATCATGGGTATACAAGAAGTAGGTCTCTTTTTGGAGACAGCTTTCAGTGAGGTGATGTTAGCTTGTGGAGTTTCCTATTTCCCTGATCTCTCAGGTTTTCACCCCTATATCTGGCTCTATGTTTTTTATTTAATAAGACCATTTAGCAATTTGTCTACACAGCATCCCTGACTTCAAGCTCTGATATTGGGCTTTATTATTTAAAATATCATGGTACTGGCATAAAAATCGACACATTAATCAATGTAATCAAATTGAAGACTCAGAAATAAATCTATACACCTATGAACATCTGATTTTTAACAAAGATTCCTAAGATACACAACAGAAAAAAGAAAGCATATTTAACAAATGGTGCTGGCATACCTGGATGCTGGTATGTAGAAGAATGCAAATAGATCCACATCTATAGTTTTGCACAAAACTCATGTCAAAGTGGATCAAAGACCTCAACATAAATCCAGTGACCCTGAATCTGATAGAAGGGAAAGTGGGAAGTAGCCTTGAACACATTGGCATAGAAGACTAATTCCTAAATATAACACCAGTAGCACAGATACTGAGATTGACAATTAATAAATGGGACCTCTTGAAGTTAAAAAGCTTCTGTAAGGCTAAGGTGACTGTAAATAAGACAGAATGAGAGAAGGTCTTCATCAACCCCTCATCTGACAGAGGGCTGATTTCCAAAATAAATAAAGAACCCAAGAAACTAGACATCAAAATACCAAGTAATCCAATTAAAAAATGGGTTATGGAGTTAAACAGAGAATTCTCAACAGAAGAATCTCAAATGACCAAAATACAATTAAAGAATTGTTCAACATCCTTAGTCATCAGGGAAATGCAAATGAAAACATCTCTGAGATACCATCTTATGCCTGTCAGAACGGCTAAGATCGAAAACACTGATGACAGCTCATGTTGGAGAGGATGTGGAGCAAGGGGAACATTCCTCCACTGTTGGTGGGAGTACAAACTTGTACAGCCACTTTGGAAATCAATATCATGTTTCTTAGAAAAATAGGAATCAATCTACCTCAAGACCCAGCTATAACAATCTTGGGCATACACCCAAAGGATGTTCAATCATACCACAAGGACACTTGCTCAACTATGTTCATAGCAGCATTATTCATAAAAGCCAGAACCTGGACACAATCTAGAAATCCCTCAACCCCTGAATGGATGAGGAAAATGTGCTGCATTTACACAATGGAGTATTATTCAGCTGCAAAAAAACAAAGTCCTCATGAAATTTGCAGACAGATGAATGGAACAAGAAAACATAATTCTGAATGAGGTAAGCAAGTCACAGAAAGACAATCATGGCATATTCTCATTCATAAGTTGGTATTATGAATGAAGTACAGGATAACCAACCTACAATCCACAGCCCCACAGAAGCTAGATAACTAAGAGAGCCCACAGAGGAATGTATAGATTTCCCTGGGAAGGGGAAAGAGAAGAGATCTCCTGGGTAAACTGGGTGGGAGAGGAGGGTAGAGGAGATGGGATCTTGATGGAGCAACTTCGAGGGCTGGTTGCAGACCGTGGTTTGGGGGCAAGGTGGAAGATTAGGAAGAAACCTGGTACCAGGGAAACTCCCAGGGATCCACAAGGATTACCCCAGCTAACAGCCCCCTAGAAATAGCAGAGAGGATGCCTGAACTGGCCTTCTCCTATGATCAGACTGGTGACTACCCTATTTGTCATCATAGAGCCTTTATCCAGTAACTAATGGAAGCAGATGCAGAGATCCACAGCCAAGCACTGAGGGGAAAGGGAGGAGGGATTATGTGAGCCAGAGGTTCAAGGTCATGATGGAGAAACCCACAGAGACAGCTGACTTGAGCTAGTGGTAGCACATGAACTCTGGACCAACAGTTAGGGAGCCTGCATGGGACTGACCTACGCCCTCTAGGTGGGTGACAGTTATATAGTAGCTTGGTTTGTTTGTAGGCTTCTAGCAGTGAAATCAAGACCTATTTCTGACTTTTAGCTTGCTTTTGGGAACCTGTTCTCCATGCTGGCATACCTTGCCCAGCCTTTATATAGGGGGAGGTACTGGGTCCTGCCTCAACTTGATGTGTCTTGCTATGTTCAAGCCCATGAGTGGCCTTCTCCTTTCTGAATGGAGATGGAAGAAGAGTGGATATGGAGTGGGGTAGATGGGAGCTGGGAGTCAGGAACAGGAGGAGAAGAGGGATGAGAAATTGTAGTCAGTATGTAAAATGAAGGAAAAAATGTTAATTAAAAAAAAGAAAAAAGTATAAGAACAACTACAAAAAAGAGAATTATCTTTAGAGTTATAGGAGTTGAAGAGGGAACAAAAGAGAGAAAGAGAGAGACTGTTTACAAAATTAAAAGGGCTGAAATTTTTCTAGATTAGGGAAGCAATCTACAGTCATTTTCTCTCTGCAGTTTGACTTGTTGTGAGTCTTTGTATTAACCACCATACTCTGAAGAAAGAAATTTCTCTGATGTGAGCTAAAAGTTGTGCTAATCTAAATGTATAATGATAAACATTTAGAAAGCACTTTGAAACTCTGTCCATTTAGCAAAATAATACTAGCTATGAACAAGTAAGTGTAAAAAAGTCAACTTCATAGAAGGAGAGTACTGCCTAGTCTGGAGAATGATCTATGATATCCATTCTTTAAGGTTTAAGTTTTGAATGAGTTTACTAAATGTATAGCAAGCCAAAATAAAAGAATGAATAGCAAACAATAGACAGATAAATAGATAGTATAAAACATCATCAAATGGGGTGCTTAAAACCTACAGCAGAAACTGAATTGGGAATCCAAACTAAGGCAATCAGCACAAGTTCCCATTGGAGAGATTTCTAGGGAAAGTGGAGTGTCTCAAAAAGTGGGGAGTCTCCCAAAAATGGGCCTTCCAAATCAAAAATGCATAGACACAGATAAGGATAGTAACAAACTAGGAGCTCAAAACATTCAGAAGAAGCTGACTGATGAAGCTGAAGCAATCAGTAGGAGTTCCTGAATGAACTTCACATGGTTTAACTTCTGGCCTCTCTGTCTCAGAGTTAGGCACTGTTGCCTCAAGGATAAACAACAGTAACATCTGTTGGAAATAGATTACCTTCTATCTTTCCCACTGTAGGCACTTTTATATCATGGGTTAAACAACAGCAACAGCTGTTGAAAATGGATTATCTCCTGGCTGTATTCAAGGACAAATCGTTTCTACTCTTAGTCTCCTCTTTAATTCTCTACTCTCCCTGTCATAGAATTGTGGGTGGAGGCAGTATCCAGTGTGCTATCTAGTTTTGATATCAACTGGACACAAGCTAGGGTCAAGTGGAAATTAGGCATGCTAATTAAAAAAAACACCATAGGGCTGCCCTCTAGGCAAGACTGCAGGGCATGTCCATAATTTATTATTGATGTGGGAGGGCCCCGCTCACTGTGGATGGTGCCAGTTCTGGACAGGGGTCCTGAATGTTATAAGAAATTAAGCCAAGCAAGCCATGAGTAAGCAAGCCAGCAAGCAGCATTCATCCATGGCCTCTGCTTTAGTTCATGCCTCCACATTCCTGTCCTGCCTTGAGTTCTGCCATGACATGCCTCAGTGATGGACAGGTACTTGGAAGTATAAGCCAAACAAACCCTTTCCTTGCCAAGTTGCTTTTGTCATGGTATTTTGTCACAGAAATATAAATAACTTAGATATCCACACAAAGGGCTTTGGAAAATACTTTGAGACCATCTTACTTGAGTCTAAAGGGAGTGGGGGAACCTTTCTTCCAGAGGCAGCTTCTTTGTTATTCAAACAATACATGAAAATGTACCAATATAATGCATATTACACATACAAAAATTTATTGTACATAATAGGGTCTATAGCTAATAATGATGTACACTTAAAATTGCTACTTGATATTCTATGCATTCTCATGACAAAGAATTAATTTTGTTGCATAGTAGATATGTTGATTTAATCAGTCAATATAATCCACATTAAAACACATTGTATAACCTAGATATTAATGATGTTACTGTGTGTCTACGTGTGAGCATGTGAGAATTTGAACCAATTGCATTAATGTGAATAAAATTGTAAGTGAGAAAACACATGTGTGCATATGTGTATATGTTGGTGTGTATTTGCAAGCTTTTTAATATATCGTAATGTAATTCTGTGAAGAGAAATAGCATGAGATAGAACTGAGCAGTTTCTTTGTGATTAAGTTTCAGGAACCTTGTATGATAAATTTATTGTTTAGGCTGTGGTTTAATGGTGTAGGATATAAAGCAATTGTCACTATATACCCATTAATTTCCTAGCAGAGCAGAATGCAAGATTTAGGCATTCAAATTCCTAATAATCAAATGTACTTACTGGGGCATTCCATTTTGGGAATTTTTGTTGTTGTTCTTGTTAGTTTGCTTGATTTTTTTATTAGTTGTTTTAGAATTTCATATAATGTATTTTGATCATATGTAACCTCTCCTCCAACTCCTTTCAGATTAACCCACATTTCTAAACCTACCAAACTTTGTATAACATTTTAGTAATCAAGTTGTCCTTCTCATATGCTCATGACTCTGTGGCAGCCTACTGGAGTGTGGTTGACCTACTAGGGACCATATTTCTAAAGAAAACTCAATCTCTCTCTCTCTCTCTTTCTCTCTCTCTCTCTCTCTCTCTCTCTCTCTCTCTCTCTCTCTCTCTCTCTCTCTCTCTCAGCATCTATCAATTGTCAATATCTCCTGTTTCTCTAGAACTACTCCTCCTACCACATTCTGTATTGTTCAGGGTTCTCTAATGGAACATAACTGAGAATGTAAATGTATAAATTAGATTCATGAGAGTGTGTGGTGGTATTTTATCAATGTCCCCCAATAAAATTTATCTGAAGATCAGAGGAACAAGGTCAGCCACTAGCCTTGCAAAATTAGCACACACCCTTAATCCTATCACTTAGTAAGCAGGGTCTGTCTGGATCCCTGTGATTTTCAGGTCACACTAGGAACAGTCAAGTGTGGAGACATATACCTTTAATCTCAGCATCAACCATAGAATTCTGGAGGTCTATACAGACAGGCAGGAAGTGACAGAAGTTGGCAATAGGAGGAAGTGATGTAGCTAGGCTGAGAGAGTATATGAGGGAGCAGAACAGAAAGGGATATAGATGTGGAGATATAGGAAGTCACACACTCTCCATTTTGGGAGTGGCAGCGGAAGTCTAAGGTGAGGCTGGTAGCTGTTCCTAATTCCTCTGATTTCTGTCAGACTTTTATTCCTATCTCTGCCTCCATGTTTCATTTAACAAGATCATTTAGAAAATCTGTCTTACATTTGGCACCCAACATGGCAAGAATTCATTAAAAAGTCCTTGGTAGGCCTTACAAGCTGAGGGGCCTACAGCCGGAGCTTCAAGCGGCCAGACCTGGGCCAAGGCTGAATGTGACCTGATCCGAGTTGCAAGTGGCTGTAGCTGCTAATGGAGAGATTTAGAACCACGTGGCAGGAGTCTCTTTGTCTTTCTTTAGCTCCTGGTAGGTGGTGTGGGCTCTCTCTCTCACGCCTCTCTCTGAATTTCCATCTCAGGACTGCCACCTCACTAGATAGCTGCTTTGAAATTCCCTCAGAGTTCTGCTGTTCTATGCAGTCGACAGATTTGGTAAGTCAATTAAGATATCTTAAAAGGAGAAACTAGTTAAAAGAGAATTTTTTCCACATTAAAAAATGGGAAATATTTTTACAATGGTAGGAAATTGGTCTCTGTTTGATAACACATTAGGCACCCTAATACAACTAAATGAGAGAATAATTAATCTTCATGGGATGTACATAACACTAATTATGAATATTATTTGTCTAATCATTTTTATTTTAGCATTAAGAAGTTTGGTCAATTTGAGTGCCAAAATAAAAGCTTTAGAAAAACTTGTTAAAATGAATTTTAGAGAAATTCAAACCCAGAAAAAAGAATTTAAAGGTGAACCTAGTTCAGGATTTTTAGAAAAACCTGTTAAAATGACTTATAGAGAAATTCAGATTCAGACAAAAGAATTTAAAGATGAACCTAGATCAGGACTGAATTATATGGTTACAGACAAACAGCCTCAGGCTATAAGACAGCAGACATTAATCTACCCTGTAACCTTATAACAACTGCCAGATGATCGTGTTCAAGCTAATTGGGCTCCAACACAAATGCTAGATTTAAGGAGATTTAAAGAAGCTATAGTATCATATGGCATGCATTCTCCATTTGTAAAGCAGATGTTAAACTCGTGGTCAACTTGTAATAGAATTATCCCTTAATATCAGAAAGAATTGGCTGCGGCTGTACTAGAATCCAGTGAAAATTTACAGTTTCAAATATGATATAAAGATGAAGCTAAAACTATAGAACAGCAAAGTAGGACTAGAGGTATAGAATTTCCAAGGATCAGCTTCTTGGAGAAGGGGAATACTCAGATATAAACAGACAATGTTCATATGATAACCAAATCCTAATTCTATGCTGCATGGCAGCTATTAATGCATGGGACAGAAATGAGGAAGCAGGAAAGAAAATTGAATTATTTACAAAAGTTATACAGGGCCCCAGAGAATCCTTCACAGATTTCTTACAAAGGTTGTCTTCAGCAGTAAATAGAATGATACCAAATTCAGAAGCTAGACAGATAAAAACTGAATCCTTGGCTTTTGAGAACACGAATGCTGCATGCAAAAGAATAATCAAGCCTTTAAAGGCACGGTCAGCACCATTGGAGGACTGGATCAAGGACACAATTAATATTGAGTCCCATGACCATGATGATACCTGGATAGGAGAGGTTATATCAAGAGCTTTGAGAAAAACATAATACTGTCAAATGTTTTAACTGTGGTAAACTAGGACATCTGAAAAGGGAGTGTAAACATGGCATTTCTAGAAACAAATGTTTCTTCAAGGAACACTGGGAACTGAATGCCCCTCTCTTCTGGATTATGCTGAAGGTGTAGTAAAGGGAAACACTGGACCAACGAATGTAGATCAACAAGGGATGGACAAGGTAATCCTTTGCCTTCAGGAAGTTCTCTGAGGGGCCTCTTGCAGGCCCCAACAACAAATTCAGTTCAGGCTTTTCCTACCATCCTAGAAGAAACCCCTTCTCAGAACAATTAAATAAACAAATGCTTATTGTAAAAAACCATACTGCTCAGGGTGATAAAACAGCTATAGCAGAAAGAACAGGAAACTCAGGAGAAACTACAAAGCGAATTTTTGGCAAACATCTATAAATGAAGAAAGATCTAAATTAAAAATATGAATAAATGGCATCCTCTTGGACGGTCTAGTGGACACTGGTGCAGACATTACTATAATTGCACTAGAATTTTGACATCCAAATTGGTCTCTTCAGGAGGTAAATGTTCAGTTATTAGGGATTGGAACATTATCTCAAGTGAAACAGAGTACAAGATGGCTTGTATAGAACCAGAAGGACAGAGAGGAAAAATAAAGCTATATGTGTCTAACATAGCTATGAATTTATGAGGNCATGATCTATTACAACAATGGAATACCCAGATTAATATTCCTCCAACCTCAGAAACGAATGACACACTAATACTTGTTTCTGAGAGAAATATCAGGAGGTATTATTATAAAGAACAATTACTGGCCATCCAGATTGTACAAGAACAGGGCACAACTACTGCTGATCTTTCAAAGATACCAACAGCTCTACCTTTAAAGTGTTTGACAGACAAGCCTGTATGTATTCAGTAATGGCTTTTAACAAGAGAGAAATAGCAGGCTTTAGAAGAGCTGATACACGAGCAGTTAAATGCTCAGCATATTGAAGAATCAGCAAGCCCTTGGAATTCTCCTGTATTTGTTATTAAAAAGAAATCTGGCAAATGGAGAATGGTATCAGACCTAAGAGCCATTAACAAGGTAATTAAGCCAATGGGCCCTCTGCAATCTCGAATTCCTTTGCCTACTTTGTTACCTAAAGGAAGGCCTCTTATAGTTATTGATTTAAAAGACTGTTTCTTCTCTATACCCTTACAAGAAAAAGACAAAGAAAGATTTGCCTTCACGGTGCCCATGTATAATAATTCTCAACCGATTAAGAGATATCAATGCAGAGTTCTCCCACAAGGAATGTTAAATAGCCCAATCCTGTGCCAATATTTTGTATGACAGCCATTGGAAGTAATACATAAACANTTTCTTAAATCTATAATTTATCATTACATGGACAATATTTTACTAGCTGATTCAAATGCAGACAACTTAGAATGGTTGAAGAAATAAAGAAAATTTTGCCTTGTTGGAGATTACAAATTGCTCCTGAAAAGATACAAAGAGGAGATTCTATTAATTATTTAGGATATAAAGTAGGTCTATAAAAAATTAGACCTCAGAAGGTACAAATTAAGAGAGATCGATTACAGACTCTTAATGACTTTCAAAGATTATTCAGAAATATTTCCCATCTATGAACTGTTGTTGGAATAAAAAATGATGAACTGAGTAATTTGTTTAAAACCTTAGAAGGTGACAAGGACTTAAACAGTCCAAGAGAATTAACAGCTGAAACTGAGAGAGAATTGGCCTTGGTGGAAAAGAAAGTACAGGAAGGACATGTGGATGGAGTAGATCCAAACCTTGCTTGCATTTTGGTTATTTTACCCTCTAAGCATTATCCTACAGGAATTTTAATATAAATTTAATTTATATTAGAATGGATATTTCTGCCAAATAAACAGAGTAAAAAATTTAAGATCTCAGACTTGATTTTAAAAGGAAAATTGGTTTATAGGATTAATTTGCTTTTCACAACTCAGGTAAAGTCACTAATTGAAGTCAAAGATAGTCCATAATAATAAAATGAAATAAACAATGCTACTATTTTACTTACTGTTCATGCATCCCTCTTATTTATTTATTTATTTATTTATTTATTTATTTATTTATTTATATATTTATTGTGGTTTAGAAGTCATGTAATATTAAAAATGCCTGTCACTTTATTTCTGGGCATTTTTAAAATTACTTAAGTTAATGCTATTGTTTTAAGGTTACTCATCATCTCCATTAGATATCAACAAGCTGGTCATCTTATGTCTGAAATTTTGTATTCAACCAATACCTTCTACTCGTGACATCTGAAATCTACCATTCTATATTATGTTTCTGTAGGTTCAACTTTTAGGTTTCATATATGTGATATTATGAAGTATTTGTCTTTCTGCTTCTGGCTGATTTAACTTATTGTAACAATGTCAAGATTTATCTATATGGTAAATACCGACAGAATTTCTACTTTTGTATCACTGATTGTCCATTTAATGTATCATATTTACTTCATGTAATCACATGCTGATGAACTTTTATGTTGAATTTATTTCTAGACTAGTGAATAATTAGGGGATTATTACAGAATGTAGAGAGATTGCCTAAATATTGATTTTTCCATTTTTTTCTGAAATTGTACACAAAGAAAGAAAACTATCTGGTCAGGAGTTTGCCCAACAAACTTCCCATGTCAAATTGGAAATATTTTTACATATTCTAGTTTACAGAATTCTTTCAAATTTATTAATAATATGTCAGTATAACTGTTAACAGCATTGATTTTTTTTCTCTTAAATATGTCTTACTGTATGTGCTTGTGTGCCTGCTTACTCATTCAGCTGATTTGCCTCATATTTTAACTCCTTAAATTAGCTTACCCCTAAAACCGCATTGGCAACTAAAGTATTATATTGTAGGAGTAATTCACGTTTGACTCTATCAGATAAAGTTGATGTTATCGTCCTCAAATACATAAGAGCAGTATGGGAAAGATGTGATACTAAAGAAAAAACAGGATGTGTAACAAGAATACTTAATTTGATAATAAAGAAACACTGACAATATACATAACACCTGCTCCTGTTCTTTGTCTAAATTGTCTAAACCCTGTTTAATCATTTATCATTTGGATTCCAAAAACAATGTACTTTTTTTCTCCAAATGTTGCTTTTTTGTTAGGCTGAAAGCAGTAACAGAAGAGAAAAACCAACAAATTTAATTCATATATTGAGGAAATATTCATGAAGTTAATAGAAAACAGTATTTCTTTTATAATTAATTAATTAATTTTACATGCCGACTACAGTTTTCCCTCCCAATTCTTTTCCCAATCTCTTCCCCAACCTCCCTTCTGCCTCACTGCCCCATCCACTCCTCCTTCATTTCTATTTTAAAAAGGGCAGAACTTCCATGAGTGTCACCAAATATGGCATACCAAGTTGTAGCAAGACTAAGCACTTTGCCTTGTATTAAGGCTTGGCAAGCAACCCAGTATGAGGAACAGGGTAACAAAAGCCAGCAAAAGAGTCAGAGACAGCCCCTGCTTGACCGTTAGGAGTCCCACAAGAAGACAAAGCTATAAAACTGTAACATATAATCAGAGGTTATTGATCAGGGCCTAGGACAGTCCCATACAAGCTCCCTGATTGTTGGTGCAGTCTCTATGAACCCCTTAAGAGCCCAGGGCAGTTGATTCTGTGGGTTTTCTTGTGATGTCCTTGACCCCTCTGACTCTTACAATCTTTCCCATCCCTCTCTTCTGCAGGATTACCCAAAATAAGCCAAATGGAAAACAATATTTCTTAATTGTTATGATAGAGATAGGTCCCCTATCAAATATCTATCATTATGAAGCATAGGTATGGTTTATATCCATCAGATTTCTAAATGTAGATTATCCTGGATAACACACACAGATTTTACAGATTCCTTTCTCAAGGAAGCCACAAATTAATTCATTTTCTGTTTGATTTGAGTTGAAACATTATTTTTTGTCACTTAGTATATTAAAAGTCTCAAAGGATTTTGAAGCTTATGGATATCAATTTAGAAAAGGAAATATCAGGAACAATTTAATATAGAAAAAATAGTGATACATGCTTTTTTAACTCCAGTTGTAAGGGAAAAAAAATTACTTGTGATTTGCATGTAATTGCTTTGGAATAGTGATCCTATTTCCTAATTTTCAATAGTTGACATGTTAACCCATGGAAACATGGTTATTGTGCTAGTATTTTTGGAGAGGAGTGGTTTAGGGAAGATAAAAGAGTAGGGACCAAAAAGCATACCATTGTAATTCAGTGAGGGTAAACTTCTGTTTTTTTTCATAGATTAAATTTGCTATTTGATAATTTCACACATGTATATAGATTATTTATTTTTATTTTTGTCTCACCTTTTTCATCCACTATTACTACTTATAGGATTTTTCTCACTTCCATGCCATTTTCTTTTGAGATCCCATTGATTTCAACAAAGATGCTGCCTGTGGTTACAGGCCTAGAATTATCCATTGAAGGCTGTCAGGCTCACTAGTCGATTCACAACTGCATGCAATTAATGGCCTTACCTAAGTGTCCATAAATAGACAATTGTTCAACATGGTGTGATAGACCACCCATGTACCCCTCCCTGATATATAATCAACTGTTCCAAGGTCCAGTCTTGTGCAGTTACAGTATATTTAACTGTAGCTGCTGTAAACTCATGAATGCCTTGTCTGTATCATGCCCTGGACATAACATTTCCCAGATGTCTCCCTGTCTTCTGACTCTTGCATTCTATTCACTGCCTCCTGCTAAATATTTCCCGAGTCTTCGAGGGAATGATATAAATGTTTAGTTTATGACTGAGTACTCAGCTGTCCTTTATTCTAAGCATCTTCTGAAGCTATGAGTCTTCATTAATTTCCATTCACTCTAAAAAGAAATGTCTCTGAACAAGGCTGAGTGTAGTATTTCTCTTCTTGATATAAACACAAATGTTACAGCACAGTTTGGTGCCACAGGAATTTAACTAAAAACAGTAGTAATTCCCTTTAAGGGCCTGTGACCTCTGTACCACAGGTTTTTGATCAACTTAACAGTACTAGGCATATAGTCTCTCCTGTGTTGTAGACCACAAAAATAGTCCAAGAGCTGTGGGTTACCCATATAAAAATCATGCCTCTGTTGCACAAGAGGACACATTGCCCAGTGAGTCAGCTCTGTAGCTCAGTGTTCACAGCTGTAATACTACTTATGCATTATCTCCTCTAGTAGCCTGCACAGCACCTTCTAGCACTATGAAAAGTAGCGAGTAGGAAACTTTCAGCTCCTTTCCACCTTGTTTTCTCTATATCTTGCAACCAAGAGTTCTGATAACTTTGGCAACAGGGTATTTTCATGAAAGTTATGGTGAAAAATTATGAGGAATGTCAATAGCCTGAATTGGCTTTTAAGGTCTCACTGACGAACCTCTCATAAGGAAGTTTCTTGCATCTAACACTCAGGTATTTGTTTAATACCCAATAGCTTCTAAGAGAAATATTGCCCAACTACGAAGGATATCTACTTTCTAACTATTGTTTTATACATATTTTTAATTGGCTTTCAAAGTTCTAGATTTTCATATAGCATTTTCATTCATGTTTGTCAGCTTGCCTTCCCATGACCCATTCCTCTCTGCTTGAATTTTGCTACCCCCAGTATTCTTCTTCATTTCTATCATAACATGCATATTCTTTTACTATCTCTTTCTTAAGACATATCCCACAAATCCCCTTTCTATTTTGCTGGCTTTTGCTGATACTCAAGACATAAAACTAAAGTTTCAAATCCAGGATCCACATGTAAGAACATTTGGCCAGTGTTTCTCTCATCTAGAAACATATATACCTTGTGATCTGGGTATGCCACTCCTGAAATGACTCTATGTTCTATCATAGAGATACATTTATATATGATCATTACTATTCTATTCACAATAGCTAGTGTGTTAGCAAGTTTTAAATCAACTTGCCTGAAGCTAGAGTCATCTGAGAGGAGGAGCCGTGTCTTAGTTTGGATTTTTATTAGACATCATGACCATAGCCACTCTTATGAAGAAAAAATTTTACTGGGGTGGGTCACTTACAGTTTCAGAGGTTCAGTACATTATCATCATGACCGGGAACATGGAGGCATGCAGGCAGAAAGTGCTACATCTTCCAGGCAATAGAAAGTTGACTAACAGTTACACTGAGAGAAACTTGAGCAAAAGAGACCCCAAAGCCTGCCCCCATAGTGACACACTTCCTCCGAAAAGGCCACAACTTCTAAGAGTCCCACTCTCTTTGGGATCCACTTTTTGTAAACCATCATACGTCCTCAGTTGAGAAAATACTTCCATGTAATTGTGCTATAGGCAAGCCTGTAGGGCATTTTCTTAATTTGTGATTATATGGGAGGACCCATCCCACTGTGGATGAGTCCACCTCTTGGTTGCTAGTCCTGGGTTCTATATGGAAGCAGTTTGAGAAAGCCATAAGGAACAAGCCAGTAAGCCATATACCACCATTGTCTCTGCAACATTTCCTGCCCTGTACTGACATCCTTCAGTGATGAACAGTGATGTGAAAGAACAAGCCAAATAAACCTTTTCATTTCTAGAGTTGCTTTTGGTCATGGTGTTTCATCACAGCAATAATAACCCTAACCAAGACAACTAGGAAATGGAATAGCCTAGATGACTATCAAAAGATGAAAGTATGATAAAAATGTGGCACACATAGAAAATGGAACTTTATTCAGATGCAAAGAAAAGTAAACTATATAAATTTCAAGCAAATAGATAGAATCAAAACAAATTATCTAACCTAGGCCTAGAGAGACAAATGTTTCATGTTCTTTCTCACACAGGATGTTTTTAGGACAGTTAAAGTTTTAGCCTGAGAGTTATTTTCTCCCTAAAGACAATACTGACTTGTCCTGGGAAACTGGAACCAGTGATGTGAGATAGTCCTTCAACATCGATGATCCAAAGAGCCCAGCCATAGGCAATTGTTACCCTTGTACAGCAATCCTCTGTTGTAGCAAGAAACAAAGGCAGCAAAGGTAACAAAAGCATTAAACATCAGAGCTTTCTCTGAATGTTAATGTAATTAAAAACTTCATTATTTAGACTATAAAAATACTTAGGATTCTTGGAAATGTATCTCTAATATTCATTAAAGTTTTTGTTAATTAAAAATCTTTCTCACACCAATTTTAATTCAAATTAGAGAAAACAAAAAAATAATTGATTATACCTTAATAAAAAAAAAACTGAAGAATGACGCTACCCTAAAAAAATAAAACAATGGTTTTATCAAAGGAACAAAAGAGTCCTTAAAGATGATTTCTCTACATATTCATCCAATGTTCATTTGCCTTCCTTCTGCTGAGCTGAGAGACAAAACATACATCTATATACTTAGAGTAAGTTCATCAGTCTTTAACAAAGTTCTGTATTGTTAGAAGATGTTATTTTAAGCTAATGTGAAATATACTTTTATGGTTAGTTTAAATTTTTAGCTTTGGTTCTGTGTCCTACAAATAAACTCCAATTAATACTAGGCAAAGATGGCTCATAAATACTTAAAGGCAGCTATTGCATCTGCTGTTAATATTTTCTTCTCCTTTCCCACTACACATTTCTGTTTTGTACCTTTAAACTGAAATTTTCTTTAAATACTCCTTGTCTTAGGTTGTCTATTGCTATGATGAAACACCATGACCAAAAACAACTTGGGAAAGAAAGGTTTATTTTAGTGTATATGTCCAGTGATGATCATAGGCCAGCACTGATGTTTGGGTAGGAATGCAAAGCAGGAGGGGACCAAGAAGCAGGAACTGAAGCAGAAGCCATAGAGGAGTGCTTCTTACTGGCTTGCTCATCAGGGCTTGTTCAGCCTTTGTCTTAAGCAACCTAGGACCACTTGTCCATGGCTGACACCATCTACAGGCTGTCCCCCATCAATCATCAAACAAAAAATTTCCCCAAAGCCAATATGATGAGAATATTTTCTCTATTGATGTCCCTCTTGGCAAGTAATTCTAAGTTGTGTCCAGTTGACAAAAACAAAATAGTAACACCAAAATGATACTATTCTGATTTATCTATTCAGGTTCCTCATTTGTTTTAATCAGTGTGTGCTAACTCATCTATAGTAGCCTATCCTATCATATAGCATAATTCATTTTGCAGGAATATTTTTCAAAAACAAACAAGAGTACAGTAATTATGTAGTCTCACAATGGATTAGAGCCTAACATTATATGTTATAACAGCTCCATAGTTAATTCTTTGTTCACATTGTTATTTTTGATGTTATCAAGAGCTTATGATGTTATGATTATACATTTGATGATTAAAATTTTGGGGAAAAATATGTCTCAAAATGTCCTAAACATAAGAAAATATTGGCAATTTTATCCAGTTCTATGAAAAATCAAAAGAAAAATAAGACATCAGTATTTTCTCTCTTTTAGTATTAGGGTCCTGAGGTATGTCATGAGGCCCCACAATGTCCATGGGTTCCTTCCCCTACCTCAGTTCCCCAGAGTCTTACCAACATTTGAACTTTGAAATCTGTACAACTGGATATCTGCATTTTAGAAGTTACCAAGTGACATTTCAGCTCAGAGCTGGGCTGAGTTCAAGTGTGTTTGTGTGTGTGTGTGTGTGTGTGTGTGTGTGTGTGTGTGTGTGTGTATTTAGAAAGCTTATAGAACAGAACGTTTTGATGTTGACAACACAGAGCAAAGCATTTGTGACATCTCAGAGAACCAAACAAGCAGGAACCTATCATCAACCTTCTAAGAATAGTATGACATTCTCCACATAGAAGGAAGAGGACTGATTTGTTACCCAAGGCTGGCCACAAGGCTAGATATGGGCACATTGATCCTCTTAATACTTGTGACACTTTTTAGTATTTTTATAATTGAAAACTTCATAAGAACATCCCAAAAATATTGATTCAAGAAATATTTAAAACTATAGGAAAATGAGCGATGCATTTCCCATGTAATATGATACATCCTTATGGTTGATGTATATTGATTGGAGTTTCCTAATATAAAATTATTCAAGCAGCTATAGCTGCCTAACTGAAGTAGCATATAGAATATACATTTCTATTCTTTACTAAAAAATATATGCATCTCAGAGAAATAGTACACACCTGTAATGCCAGCTATTAAGAGGTATCAAGGGTATGAGTTTGAAGCCAGTCTTGGATACATGGTGATATTCTGTCTTAAAAAAAATTCTTGAGAGACCTTGCTAAATGTTTTACATTGTCCACAGAGTTTCCTGAAACTATCAATCTAATGGTACTATAAAAAGGGAAACTAGGTTAGAAATGATTAAAAGATGAAGTCATTATACAAGCCTGAAGCAGAGCTGCTGTAAATGAATCAAGCAAAACCAAGTTTATTCAAATTAGATGGATAAGACCATGTAGTATTACCAGTCAAGCCTCTCTCATATGACTCAATAACCAAAGGTGCTACTGGAATTCAAAAATGATTCCTCATTACTGGACTTCTCAAGGTAAAATTTCTTCCTAATTCCGCTAAGAATGCCTTTAGTGATGAGCATTTTCTTTGATTGCCTTCAATAAACTGACAGAGTTATGAAAAACAGCACGTTTGGGACAGTTCCCAAAAGAATCTCTAATGAATATAATTCTCCATAAATAAGCTGTTTATTTTCAGTGTCTGGTTACTCTGATATCACAGGAAAACAGAAAAGCAGTTAGAAGAGCTTTAATAAAAATCTATGTTGTGAAAAGGGTCCACATGCTTTTCAGTGTTTATCTTCTGTTTGTCATCAGTCTTGTTAATAACCTCTTCTTGGCTAACAGAACAATGCTTTGGCAATGGCCCAGAGTGTTCTGTAAAGATGTCATGGTTAATTTAGATAAATAATAGATTTTCCACATCTCCTGGCAGCAGAGGTTGTTGTTCAGATCAATGCTTCTAGCAGTACTAAATATCCTCTGTGGGTGAATGTTAGCTAGCAGATAACCTGGATAAAATATAGCCTATCTAGTTGAAGCTAGCAGGAGAGTGATTGCTTTCCCAAGACACTTTTTCAAAGTGTTTTCCTTCTGTCTTTGATGCAATCTCTCTTAAAAGATTTTTCTTTTTTATTTCAAATATTATTGCTGTGAAATTAGAATTGAATATTACACTTTTGACCATAGGTTCTTCATATGGATAACTTTTATTCTTATGCTTTCTTTTCTACCTGTATTGATTTCCTTAAATCTGACTTCCCTCAATAACAACCTTTCGTTGAGTTCATAGGCAACTTTGTTTCCCATTTCTAAAGTATTAACTATTTTATCATCATCATCATCATTATTGTGTGTATGATATATGTGTAAGAATATGTGCCACAATGCTCATGTGCAAAGCCAAGGGAAAATTGTGAAGTTGGAACTCTATGACTTTACTTGCATTCCAGGGTTTGAATTCATATCCAGGGCAAAAACTTTCACTTGCTAAGCCAAACTTCATACCCAGTATGAATCATTAACGTTTTATAGCATTTACCTTTACTGCTTTAACATTTGCTGCTGTGGAAACTTCACACAGTATTTTCATTCCCTTATTCATTATCAACAAAATATAACATAGTATGTGGAATACTAAATGGAGAATCATGGAAGGCCATTGGTGATACAGAGAGGAAAACATACAATTGCTTATCTTTCAAGAAAATTTCCTAAAGGAAATAGTATTTGCAGTCCCTTTACAGGGATGAATAGACATTTGCAAATATTTTTTAAGGGAGGAATGATGTGAAAGGAAGAAGTGATATTATGTATCAAGGCATGTCTATTAGAATCAGGATGCTATTTGTAGAGAATCCTAATAGTTCTGAATGAGTGTTGCAAAATGTGAAGTGCTGAGGTATTGTCACAGCCTGGGTTCAGGTCCAGAGACAGGGAAGGGGCGTTAGCACTAAGAAATAAACTGTCCAACCACTAGATGATTTTCTCACAAGTGACAGGCCACAAATAAAATCAAACATGTTTTTTTCATACTAACAAACAAGTTTTTCCCATCCTCTAACATTAACCTTCGGCAAAACCAAATAAGTCAAATATGTTTTCTTCCAACTTTTGCATTTAAACATCTTTAAACCCAAAACAACACTTATCATTTAGCTATCCTGGCCAATTATTGAGCCAGGTACCTCCCATCCTTACAAAACTAAAAGGTGATTGACATAGGTACACATTTTCAAGAACAACAATATTTTTCAAAACATATTTACAGAAATAGGGGTGATCTGCCTCTCATCATGTCAGCACTGAATCGGAACAGCTCCTGGGGTCTGAAGTGACAGCTGACATCCCCACACAAGAAAACTTAGCATCATCTCCCAAAAAATTTTAGGGGAACATATTAAAGAAAAAAATGTTGTTTCCAGGAATGATCACATCTGTCCCATGTATGATTTACAAAATGACTCTAAAATCACCAAGAGAGTCATCAATATTAGGAGAGAGAAGAGAACATGCAGGTTTTGCAGTCCCAGCAGTATTCTGTGCTGTCCTGAAGTCCACTTGTCCCATGGGCTTATTCCTCATCTGGAGATTCATTGGATGAGCACTCATATACTGGTCTGAAACTAGGCTGCATGGCACCCAACAGAGAAGCTATATGGAAATGAAGAAAAATGAACATAAGAAATCTAGATCAAAAAGACCCTTATACTTAAGACAATGATACAGGACATGGAATGCATGGAATGAATTTGGGACTAAGTTTGTATATTGAAACTATCAATTCTGAGGATAATGAAGATCAGTGCTTCTTAAACATTTTATTTGACTGTTTTACCCCTAAGAGATATTTATGTGACCTTGATTACATAAGCATACAAAATAGGTATACAAATCAAATATTTACTAATAATGAATTTAAAGCAATTATTTAGTACATGTATTTTATCATCTATAAAAGGCAGAACAAACCATCTGCTTCCATCAGTTACTGGATGAAGGTTCTATGATGACAATTAGGGTAGTCATTGCTCTGATATACCATGCTCTGATATCCCATGGATAGGTAGGAGCAACATAATAAAAATGGCAATCTTACCAAAAGCAATCTACAGATGCAATGCAATCCCCATCAAAATCTCAACACAGTTCTTCACAGACCTCAAAAGGACAATACTCAATTTCATATGGAAAAACAAAAAAATTAAGGATAGCCAAAACAATCCTATTCAATAAAGGAACTTCAGGAAGCATCACTGGCCCTGACTTCAAGCTCTACTATATAGAGCTATAGTAATAGAAACAGCTAGGTATTGGCATAGAAACAGACACATGGTTCAATTGAATCAAATCAAAGACATTGACATTAATCCACACACCTATGAACACCTGAATTTTGGCAAAGAGGCCAAAACTGTGCAATGGAAAAAAGAAAGCATCTTCAACAAATTGTGCTGGCATAACTATATATCAACATGGAGAAGAATGCAAATAGATCCATATCTATTGACCTGCACAAAACTCAAGTCCAAGTGGATCAAAGACTTCAACATAAACCCAGTTACACTGAACCTCATAGAAGAAAACATCGGAAGTAGCCTTGAACACATTGGCACAGCAGTCAACTTCCTAAATATAACACTAGTAGCACAGACACTGAGAAACAATTAATAAATGGGACCTCATTAATTAGAGAAGCTCTTGTAAGACAAAGAATATTGTCAATAAGACAAAATGGCTGCCTGCAGAATGGGAAAAGATCTTCACCAACCCTACATCTAACAGATGTCTGTTCTCCAAAATATATAAAGAACTCAAGAAACTAGACATCAAAATACCAAATAATCCAATTTTAAAATGGGGTACAGATCTAAATAGTGAATTCTCAACAGAAGAATCTCAAATGGCTGAAAGAGTTGCTCAACATATTTAGCCATCAGGTAGATGTTTTTACTTTATAACTATCAATGCTGAGAATGAAACTTACCATAAATATGTAGTGTAAAAATGAAGATGTATGTTCATGACTATTCTAGAATTTCTTAGAAAATTTCTTCTAATCCCTAAACAAAATTATTTTAATGAGAGTCAAATTAACAAGTCAAATGTACTTTCTTTTAAATACGTATATTTATGTATACCACATGCATGTAGTGCCCATATATGCCAGAAGAGGGAGTCAGATCCCCCAGGAATTTTCATATGGACAGTTGCATGTCCTGGCAATTGAACTGGGGAACTCTAGAAGAGCAACAGTGTTCTTAGTTGCCGAGGCATCTTTCAGACTCCCAAAATAGAATGTTTGAAAACAAAAATTCTAACATTACAATTCAAAGATACAAATTTGATACTTCAATGCTAAAGAGTCTGAGTAGGACAATATCAAGTCTTTGTTTTTCCTAATTAAACAGTTCTGTTCTATAAGAGCAAAGAACTTATAAGTACAGTAATAACACTGCAATTCATGACATACAGTAGTCTGAGGTAAATTAATTTATGAAGTGATTTTGAGCACTGTGTAGAGTGATGGTATGCACTATGCAAAGTGCTTTTAGAAATAAGGCTGCTGTTACATATGTATATGAAGTGCAGCATAGGTGAGTACTATCTTGATTATGGATTAATTGTTGGATGCTTGACAATCAGAAACCTTTTACTTTAGTCAAGTTTTATTGCTCCCTTCACATTGAGGTTATCTTATCCCATATAACATTTAAGAAGTTGTGTGTACTAGGATATAAAGGTAAAATCTAATAAATGAATTGTTAAAATAAATTTAGGGAGGATGAGAATGTGATTTAAGGCATTGATAATATATAGGAAGAAAACAGAATTTAAGAGAAAATCAGGTCTATCCTGTGCCAGTATTTATATGCAAAGAAAGGATGTAAGATCATTCCTGGTTTTCTGACTTAAGTGACAAGATGGATAATAACACTGTTAAGCAGGATGTAGCAGCAGATGAAAATGATTTATCAATTTTTGTTATAAGAAGGCTTTGGGACAATCAGTGTGGAGATGTTAAATATGAATTTCAAGCCAAGAGAGAAAACTGGAAGCATTTTGCAGATATGGGTTTCTGCATAAATATGATAGTCAAAGTTGAGCATGTATCCAATATTTCTCAGGCTGACTATGGAGAATAAAATATATACAAATGATTATACAGTCATGATTATGTCCTGGGAAATTTCTGAAAGTACACAGTCGAGTTCTTGTTCATCCTGTGTTAATTCTAGTTAATTATAATTTCCTAATTGTTTCTATTTAATGCATTTTTAAATAAAAATATAATTACACAATTTCTCCTTTTCCTTTCTTCTAACTCTATATTTTCTCTGTTTCCTTTGAAAATTAATGGCCTTTTTCTTCATAATTATTCACACACACAAACATACACATGCATGCAAACACACATATGCATATATATATATACATATAGCTTACTTTGTTTATATATACATATAGCTTACTTTGTTTATATATACATGTAATTTCAGGTTCAGCTACTTTGTATTAGATAAAAAAATAGGGGCTTGTTCATGGGAGGGGCTAATTCTTCCTTTCTCTAATGTCTATTGATAGAGTAATCAAATCTCCTTAATGCACTTATTTCTGGGATATAAAACCTTACAGTAGATTCTCTCATTCTTTGGCTTTGTATACTCTGCCCACCTTATCATCTGTGAGGATGCCTGAACCTTAGGGCACAGGAGTTGAGTTGAAGATGTGTCCATTGGGGCTGGGCTCTCCTCTATCTGCTGATCTCTGCATTGTGTCTAGTTGTGGTTTATTGTAATAGTTTCCATTTGCTATAAAATAGAGAAGCTTTTTGATGATGGTTGAGAGATACACTTATCTGTGATTATAAGGACTATGGTGGTATATTGTGTACCCCAATAAAGCTTGCCTGAGGATCAGAGGACAGCCAGCCACTAGATTAGACACAGAGGACAGGCAGTGGTAGCACACACCTTTAATCCTATCACTCGGGAGGCAGAGATCCATTTGCATCTCTGTGAGTTCAAGGCCACACTGGAAACAGAGCCAGGCAGTGGTGGCACACAACTTTAATGCTAGTACTTGGAAGCACACATGGCTTTAATCCCAGGAAGTGACAGCAGGACAGAGAAAGGTATATAAGTCATGAGGAAACAGGAACTAAAGAAATTCAGCTGAGACCCTTTCAGGTGAGGACTCAAAGGCTTTCAGTCTGAGGGAACAGGATCAATTGAAGAGTTGGTGAAGTGAGGTTGGCTGTGGTTTGCTCTGCTTCTCTGTTCATTCAGCTTTCACCCCAATATCTGGTTCTGGGTTTTTTATTTAAAGACCATCTAAGATTCGAACAACAAAGTATAATTTTTGAAATTAGTTAGGAATTATGATGGTCGAGTAAAATGGCAGCAATAGGTTCTCTTTTAAGATCCATAACTTCAATAGCCCCAGGGCATTCAGTTAGTTTTCTCGTACTAGTCATTATTTCCCTCCTGATGAGTGGCCTTAAATTCTTTAGACAATAGTTGGTAACCACTAAAATAAGAGAGCCACTATTGTACCTTCAGGGATATCTTGCCACTGTGGTCATAGTTTTGGTTCATAGGTGTCACAGCTGGATACAACTATTGTTTGCATCCCTTGCTTGTCAATTTCCATAGTACTTTCTGGAATTATGAAAGCTACACTGCAGGAATTAGGCTTTCCAGTTATGTCCAGCTTAAATCATCCAAGGCCTGTGGCCTAAATATATGGTATATTTGGTAATACAGACTTATCTTAAAACACTGACAGGCAACTGAGGGCAACAACCATATTCAATATTTTTGGAGTCACTTTAGACTAGTCTCATAGACAATTTGGAGTTTTCTCATTCCTGATTCTGAGGGTTTTGTTAAGTAGTCTATAGTTCTTTTGAGGAGCACTGTCAGCCCAAGTGATAAAATGTCATTTTCAATACATGAACACACAAACATACACACATGCACATACACTTACATTTATTGTATATAATTACTTAAGGTCAATATAAAATATATATAATTACTTTAAGTAAATATAAAATATTATTAAGCTATAAGACTTTACTAAACAAACAATCTTGGTGTTAGTTTTCTAATCTTGTTTATGTACATTGATAGCTAAATGGAATTTAAAATTAAAGTGACTGCTATCTCAGGGTTTTTATTCTTACTGATTGAATGATTTAAGGTAGTTTTTTATGTAATCCTAGCTAATCTGGTATTTCCATGTTATCCTGGCCAGTCTCAAATTAGCGTTGACAATTATGCCTCAGATTCCAGAGTACTGGCATACAGGCTTGTGACACTGTGTTTGACAGAGTTTTTCTCCTATTTAAAAACTATCCTAAGAAAATAATGTTTAGCACTACAAGTTAGCTCTGTAGTAGTGCAATTTCCTTGCAGGTATGTGGCCCTTTTTTTGATTCTAGCACAAAAATTGATCAATAGATTCAATAAATAAACATTTAAATCATTTCAACATTGGTGAATGCTTATATTTTTATCAGTTTGATGACATGACGCTTACATGACATTTAAGTTAAAATGACTTAGGCCACCATCTGGAAAAGTAATATGGAATTCAGAATTCTCTAATATGTAATGATTCGTTTCAGTCTATTTTGTATTTATTCCTATTTTTCCTATCATTCTTCTTTTCTTTGATTTTATTTTTGTGTGCTAAAACCTAATGAATTATTCTTTCTCCTAGTTCCTCCCAAGTTCTGTACATCCACTGCTTATGTATGATAGACATCCACTCAAACTTCTGAAAGTTAATTGAAGGGAGTTTTTGTTACAATGCTACCCAGCAGAGAGGGAAAATTGAATAGTAGGTGTCTTTGTTTTCAATTTTTTTTGGCTAGAACTGCTGTGGGAATAATTTTTAATAACTTTATTATTTGACAATCCAGGTCTCTTTCCATATTTTTGTCAACTATCTGACTGTGTATACCAGTTAGGCAACAGGCCCTGAAGCCAGATGGCCTGATTTTGAATTTTGGCTTTATCATTAACTTGTAGTGTGGTTTGTGAAAAGACTCAATCAAATCTTTTATATCTCTCTAGTAAAAATCAGAAATTCTCACAGAATTGCACTGAGAATTAAGAGAACAAATACATAAAGTATTAGGATATTTCTGGATATGCTCAACAAAGTACTTGCTAATACTAGTTTATTTTTATTATCATTAACATTTCATCTTTTACCTTTGATGCTAAAATCCTCTGAAATTAACTCAATTTCTCTGTAATATATCCTCAAAAGGATCTACTTCTCTATGAAGTTCTCACTTCCAAAATTTCAAATCTATTTAAGATTCATGAAAAACAACTTAAAAAGTATTCCTTGGGGTAACAATAAATGTGCCAAAATATACATTAGACATAAAAAATCAAAATGATATTTAGAAAGTTCTTAGGCAGTTATGTCATTACAGAAAATATAGCTAAATGGTATTTGTTCTAAAAGAAGTCAGTTTTTATCTGATAAATAAGAATAATCTCTCAAATATCAGAAAATGGGAATACTGGGAGAAAGGTGGTTGTTCTTACATTAAATAGTTTTGATACTGAAAAACTCATTTATAACCACTGTTTTTCACCTGAGGAAACTACTTGTATCTCCTCATCTCTGTCTTCTGTACAGCTTGACTCGAGTTTCATTTATTAAAATGGATTCTGCTGGTTTAGGCATAGTATGGAAGTAGAAGTGTCAAGGGAGACTGTCTCCATGATGACATTTGGTAAGGCTTCATAAACTTTTCACATTATACAACAAATATGCTTTACTCAAACTGATACAAATCATGCCTCAGAGATTTTTCTGTTTTTAGTTTAAAGGGACATTTTCAAAGAGTATAAGTGCAATGTAATATGAGTAATAATTGTTTCTTCATCCAAATTCTTATCATCCACTATTGTGCAAATATGTAACTTCAACTTCAGAAAATCAATGGCAAACATATTCAAGAGTAAGCTATTCTTTTAAGCCTGGCATTGAATGATGAGTAAGATAAAATTACATTAATCAGCTGTCCATAAATAAAATGACATAGGGAAAATTATCTACCTTTGTAATCAAATATACCTGAACTGAAACATGTTCAGCCTTTTACTTGCTTATGCTATCTTGTGTAAGTCATCTGAACATTCTTGGCCTCAGCATCCTCATCTGTGAAACAAAGTTAATGCTACATAGCATAAACATTGTATTATATTAGCAGTTCTCCAAATCCAGACGTAGTATGTAGTAGTATAACTTCTGGCACACAACAGATGCTCTAATAGTGCTGGATATGAGTGTCATAATGAATAATAATTTGCTTTAAAATATCATTTAACTCTTTAAATTTACCTAGGTCATCAATGTATAGTGATGCACAAATAAGCAATGGTCCCTACTTTTACGGAAATGCATCATCATTGTCAATAAATTCTTTGATATTTAGATTAGTAATTTTTACATACAAGAAGTACAAAAACACATTGGTAATATTTATAATAAACATGTGTTATTCTTTAACTTAAAGTCAATTTAGTATTTGAAATTTCTTAGGACTATTGTAATAGCTATTAATTGCTTAATGATTATTGTAATGTGGAAGTTGTAGGAGTCTGGAATCAGATAAACCTTGTCTAAATTCTGGCTCTGCCTCTTATTGACTGCATGAGGAATTATGCTACTTACTTTCCTCTGAAATACATTTTCTTCATTTATAAAGTAAAAGTCTTAATATATAAGTTGAGGTTTATTGTAAAGATCAAGTTTAATCATGCACAAAACAGCACAATACTTCAAACACACCATGAAATTAAAATTTTATTATAATTGTTATAAACCTCTAACATTCAAGATGTTCTGACTGTACCTTTAAATGCAGTTGCAACCAGCATTATGAAGGTTATAGAAGACCTCTACTTTACCAAATCCACTGACCAGTTCTCAATTCTCTTTTAGATTCTCAACAATATTTCACAGAATTAACCATTTCCTCATTTGGAAAATACTGGTTTCAAGCTTACTTGGTTTTCTTGCAGCCTCACCAACTATTGCTTCTGAATCTCTTTCTGTGGTCTTTTCTTTTAAAAATTATTTTAATGACCTAGAGAAATTTATCACATTGTACACTAACTTTAAACAAGTCTAATTAGAGTTGTGAATGTAGCTCAGTGGTAAAGCCCAGCACACAGAATGCAATAGCTTCAATTTCCCAAAAAAATAATTTCAAAAGCTTGCCTTGTTATAGATACATAAGCTCATATGAGAACATAAAAGATGCAAATCAAGCTAACCATTTGAAATTATGGATCCCGCCTTTGTTTCAGCCCTAACACCATGCTTTATCACCATTTGAACCTAGCCAGCCTGTACATGTTTTCATTTCAATTCCCAGTCACCATACTGTGGCAGCTCCTGAATCTAGTTCATCATTTGAGGTAAGGAGCATGTCATGCCTATATTTTGTTCCCCAACTCCAGGTCACAAACAATGCTTGGGAATGCACTGAGACTTTGATGTCAGTCTACCAACAAAGTCAGAGAGTCATTCAATAATTCTTTCCATACATACTTATACTTAATTTGGTAACTCTGGTAAAGTTTGTGCCTAAGGAGGTCATGGGCCTTAGTGGGAGACTAATAATACTGTTTTGCTAAATGGTCTTTTTTGTCAAGCTGTCTTCTAAATACTCATGATATTTACTGGAGAAAAAGCAAGTTATCAGTGGCAACACAATGTAGGAAAATGATAATCTAACAACCATTAAGTGCTAATGATCCTTCAGGTCCTCATGTACCTCTCCACATCCATGATAAAATGTTGAGGGGCCCAACCATCTTGAGGCTTTCTATAGATAACCACAGCTGCAGTCAGAAGCTTTTGCTGCAGTCAGAAGCTTCTGCTACAGTGCTACAGTAGTTAATCTACCACCTATTCTCAGCTAAGAAATGCCAAGTAAGCTCAGTAAGAAGACAAAAAATAAGAATTTGTTTGGAAGAAGGATTATCAATGGGGAGTGGAAAGAATATGAGAGGTGAAAACAGTTACAATTCAAATTACTTTTTAATTCTAATTTAATTACTCTAAAATACTTTTTTTAAAAAGCATGTTTTCAGAAAATGTTGTGGTTATATATACTCCTATGAACTTCAGTACTTTCAACCAAACCTGTCCTTAAGTTATTATGACTACTCAACTGGCTTTTATAGTAAGAGGCTCAAACATGTCTAAAGTCTATTTTCAATATTTTTTTCAATATTTTCAATTAAAATATAATTACAACTTTTCTCCCTACCTCTATCCCCTCCAAGATAACCTCCCTCAACCTCTTCCCACTATCATTTATAATCTCTTTTTCTTTTAATGTATTTGTTCACATATAAACACAACCTGTATTATATCCAGTTGTGGTTTATTATAATCATCTCCATTTGCCGCATAGAAAAGTTTTTTGATAAAAGATGTAAGATATGCTTATCTGTGATTACAAGGATAATATTTAGAATATAGGCAGGCCAAGGCAGCCAGAAGAACAGATAGGCTGCCTGTCCATGGAACTCTACTATTACCTCAGTCCAGTGCCCAAAGACCCAGTCTGCCACTATCTTATCCCTCCACACCCACCAACCTGCAGCTATGTCTCCATCTCCAACTTGAGCTGACATCTCTTGCTCAGGTACCAGCCACCAACCAGAAAAATAGGTTGAATCTTCACTCACAGAATGCTCCTACACCCTCAGTTCCCACAGACACAATCCTCCACCATCCCTCTACCACCAACCCTATTGTTATGTCCCCACCCCCAACTCAAGACAGACATCTCTTGCTCAAGTCCAGGCCACATCAACCAGAAGAAGAGGTAGGTGAACTGAGGAAGAGACTCACAGCTGGACCAGAGACGATGCCTGCGAACAAAATTTCAGCTCCCAACTCAGGACAGGCTTCCAGCTTTACCAGATGCCAGGCTGGCTCCAGAGCTCCTGTCTGGGGACCTCCTTCACTCTCTTGGTGACCCCCCCCCTACAATCTCTAATCCATTCTCCCCTCCTCATCATCATATTCCAGCCTTCAAATGGGGCAGAGACCCTTTGCTTGAGAAAGGCCACATCAACTGTCAGAATTCCAAGTAGCTTGCTCACCTGAGGACCTCACAACCTCTATTGATGCTCTCTATCTCCAATCCCAATCCCCTCAATTTTACCTTGTCCCAGCTCCCAACTTGGGTGGAAAATCCCTGCTGGACCAGAAGCCACACTAGCCATCAGAATTCTAGCCCTCAACTCAAGTGGAAAACCCTAGCTCAACAAGAGGCCATGTTGGCCACTACAGGTCCATCCCACAAACAGGGTGAAGACGCCCTACTCAACAAGAAGCCATATTGGCTGCCACAAGTCTCGCCCCCACTGAAGGCAAAGAACCCCTTACCAACCACAGACCAAACAGGCCAGAAGACCAGAAAGAATAAAGAACCAAGTAATAAACAGCCATCCAACAAACACAAACTCAGGAATTGGTCACCTAGATCAACAATCACCTGAAACCCATGTGTCTAGATGCTAGCATAAGAACACAATCAGCAACAGGTACAGCAACATGTTACCACCAGAGTTCAGCTAGCCCTGAATATTATAACACAGATGAAATACAAGAAAAAGAGCTCAAAACAAACTTTATGAAGATGATAGAGGTCCTTAAAGAGGGAATGAACAAATCCCTTAAAGAAATAAGGGAAAGGACAAACAAAAAATTGGAGGAAATCAATAAATCCCTTAAAGCAAACCAAGAATGACAAGAAAAAAAATATACAAATAGTTCAAGAAAATGAGTAAAAGTGTTCAGATCTGAAGATGGAAATAGAGCAATAAGGAATACCCAAACTGAGAGAATTCTGTAAATGGAAAATCTAGTTAGGTGAACAGGAACTACAGAGCCAAGATTCACCAGCAGAATACAAGAAATGGAAGAGAGAATCTCAGGTGTTGAAGATACAATAGAAAAATCAGATACATTGGCCAAAGAAAATGTTAAATCTGAAAGAATTTGACAGAAAACATTGAGGAAATCTGAGACACTATGAAATAACGAAACATAAGTATAATAGGAATAGAAGAAGAAGAATTCCAACATAAAGGCCCAGAAAATATTTTCAATAAGATCATGGAAGAAAATTTTCCTGACATAAAGAAGGAGATGCCTTTAGAGGTACAAGAAGCAAGCACAAATAAATTGGACCAGAAAAGAAAGTTCCATAGCCACATTAAAAACAAAAACATTAAATATACAGAACAAAGAAAGAATCTTAAAAGCTGCAAGGGAAAAAGGATAAGTAACATATAAAAATAGACCTATTAGAATTACACACAAATTCCCAAGGAAACTCTAAAAGCCTGACATGCCTGAGAAGGTGTCCTTCAGACCCAAGAATGCACAGACACCAGCCCAGACTACTATACCCAGCAAAACTTTTAATCATCAGAGACAGAGGAAACAAGATATTCCTTGATAAAGTCCAATTTTAAGAATATCTTGGGCTGGAGAGGTGGCTCAGAGGTTAAGAGCACTGACTGTTCTTCCAAAGGTCCTGAGTTCAATTCCCAGCAACCACATGGTGGCTCACAACCATCTGTAATGAGATCTGGTGCCCTCTTCTGTATACATAATAAATAAATATTAAAAAAAAGAATATCTTGTGGTGATATTTTGTTTGTATTCTAACAAATAAAGCTTGCCTAGAGATCAGAGTACAAAGCTAGTCACTAGAAGCCAGGCAGCAGTGGCACACACCTTTAATCCCAACATTTGAGATCTCATGTCTTTGATCCCAATACTTGGGAGGCACATGTCTTTAATCTCAGCACCTGGGAGGAAGAAACAGAAAGTAATATGGCTGAACAAAGAGAGAAAGTGAAAAGGCAGGGTGGAGACAGGAGCTTGTCCCTTTCTTTTTTTTATAATTTAATTTTTTATTAAAACATTTGATGTACATTTGCAGGAGAGATAATATACAGATAGTTTGAACATAAATATAGGTACAAATTTTTATCCTAATAGTGAAATGTTTCACTAAAGTTTACCCAGTGACTGGGCAAAACCCAAACTTATTTTATGCTACAGTCATCCTAGGGTCCTTCCTGCTAGATATCCTCCCTGGATCTGTGGGTTGCAGAGTGATTGTCCTTTGGTTTATATCTAGTATCCACCTATTAGTGAGTACATACCATATTTGTCCTTCTGAGTCTGGGTTACCTCACTCAGGATGATATTTTCTAGTTCCATCCATTTGCCTGCAAATATCAGATGGTCATTGTTTTTCTCTGCTGAGTAGTACTCCATTGTGNATATGTACCACATTTTCTTAATCCATTCTTCAGTTGATGGGCATCTAGGTTGTTTCCAGGTTCTGGCTATTACAAATAATGCTGCTATGAACATAGTTGAGCATGTATCTTTACGGTATGAATGAGCATTCCTTGGGTATATACCCAAGAGTGGTATCACTGGGTCCTGAGGAAGATTCATTCCCAATTTTCTGAGAAACCGCCATACTGATTTCCACAGTGGTTGTACAAGTTTGCACTCCCACCAACGATGGAGGAGTGTTCCTCTTACTCCACATCCTCTCCAGCATAGACTGTCATCAGTGTTTTTAATCATAGCCATTCTGACAGGTGTAAGATGGTATCTCAGAGACGTTTTGATTTGCATTTCCCTGATGACTAAGGATGTTGAGCATTTCCTTAAATGTCTTTCAGCCATTTGAGATTCTTTTTTTGAGAATTCTCTGTTTAGCTCTGTAGCCCATTTTTTAATTGGATTGTTCAATATTTTGTTGTCTAGTTTCTTGAGTTCTTTATATATTTTGGAGATCAGCCCTTTGTCAGATGTGGAGTTGGTGAAGATCTTTCCCCATTCTGTAGGCTGTCGTTTTGTCTTATTGACTGTGTCCTTTGCCTTACAAAAGCTTTTCAGTTTCAGGAGGTCCCATTTATTAATTGTTGTTCTTAGTGTCTGTGCTACTGGTGTTATATTTAGGAAGCGGTCTCCTGTGCCAATGCGTTCAAGAATACTTCCTACTTTTTCTTCTATCAAGTTCAGTGTTACTGGATTTATGTTGAGGTCTTTGATCCACTTGGACTTGAGTTTTGTGCATGGTGACAAATATGGATCTATTTGCAATCTTCTACATGTTGACATCCAGTTATGCCAGCACCATTTGTTGAAGATGCTTTCTTTTTTCCATTGTACAGTTTTGGCTTCTTTGTCAAAAATNAGGTGTTCATATGTATNCNGACTGATGTCAGGGTCTTCAATTCGATTCCATTGGTCCACATGTCGGTTTTTATGCCAGTACCAAGTTGTTTTTATTACTATAGCTCTGTAGTAGAGCTTGAGGTCAGGGATGGTGATGCCTCCAGAGGTTGCTCTATTGCCCAGAATTCTTTTAGCTATCCTGAGTTTTTTGTTTTTCCATATGAAGTTAAGTATTTTTCTTTCTAAGTCTGTGTCCCTTTCAGGTGGTTAAGTATACTCAAGAAATGCAGGAAATAAATAATCTTACACCAGTAAAACCAATAGAAGGAACACACACGCACACACACACACACACACACACGCCCCCCCACAAACATAGTAGCATCATCAACAACAAAATAACAGAAATTGACAATTATTGGGCATTTATATCTCTATATATTAATGGACTCAATTCCCCAATAAAAAGACATTGACTACCAGAAAGGATGCAAAAACAAGATCCATAATTCTTTTATATATAGAAAACACACTTTAACATCAAAGATAGATATTATCTGCAAGTAAAGGGCTGGAAATATATTTCAAGCAAATTTACCTAATAAGCAAGCTGGTTATAGCCATTCTAATATCTAACAAAATAGATGGGGAGGACACTTCATACTAATCAAAGGAAAAATTCACTAAGAAGATACTTCAATTATTAATATCTCTGCCCTGAAGTAAAGGAACCCATGTTTGTAAAAGAGGCTATACTATAGATTAAATCACACATTGAACCTCATACATTGATAGTCATAGAATGCAGTACCCCACTCTCACCAATATACATGTCATCCAGACAAAAACAAAACAGAAATACTTGAACTAACAGATTCTATGAACCAAATGGACCTAACACGTATCTACAAAACATGTCACCCTAACTTCAAAGAATATACCTTCTTCTCAGCACCTCATGGAACATTTTTCAAAATTGACCACAAACTCGGTCACAAAGCATGTCTCAACAAATACAAAATAATTAAAATAACCCTCCACAGAATATTAGACTGCCATGGATTAAAGCTGGATATCAACAACAACAGAAATAGTAAAGAGCTTACAAATTCATGGAAGATTAACAACTCTAGACTGAAGGAAAATTGGGTCAAGATAGAAATAGCAAAATAAATTAAATACTTTCTAGAATTTACTGAAAATGTATTTACAGAATAACCAAATTTATGCGACACAATAGAATCAGTGTTAAGAGGAATGTTCATAGCGTTAAAGGCCTACAAAAGAAAAAAAAATAGAGAGAGCTCTAATCCTAGAAACATAACAGCACACCTTAAATCTCTAGAACAAAAAGACAGAAGCATACTTCAGAAGAGTAAATGGCAAGGAATAATCCAGCTGAGGGCTGAAATCAATAAAAAAGAAACAAAGAGAAAGACAAAGAATCAAATAAACAAAGAGTTGATTCTTTGAGAAAAACCAACAAGATAGACAAACCTTATCCAAAGTAACTAAAACATGGAATGACAGTATCCAAATTAGCAAAATGAGAAATGAAAAGAGGGACATAACACCAAACACAGAGGAAATCAAAAGGATCCTTAAAACTCTGTATTCCACAAAATTGGAAAATGTAAAAATAAAAATGTATAATTTTCTTAATAGATACCTAACAAAGATAAATCAAGATCAGAGAAACAATTTATGTAGACTTATAAGCCCTAAGGAAGTAGAAGCAGTCATTAAAAGTCTCCCAACTTAAAAAAGCCCAGGGCCCGAAGGTTTTCATGGGAAATTCTACCAGACTTTCAAAGAAGAGTTAATGTCAAAGACTCTTCAAATTATTCCACAAAATAAATCAGAAGGAACATTGTCAAATTCATTTTATAAGGCCACAGTCACACTTATACCCAAACCAAACAAGATTCAACAAAGAAAAATAATTACAGATCAATTTCCTGAATGAATATACATGCAAAAAAGTCAATAAAATACTTGGAAACTAAATCCAAGAACACATCTAAAAGATCATGCACTATGATGAAGTTGGCTTCATCCTACAGATGCAGAGATGGTTCAATATATAAAAATCAGTCAATGTAGTCCACTATAAAAGAAATAAAGGAAAGAAAAACAAAAGAAAGGATCATCTCATTAGATGTGGAAAAAATCTTTGACAAAATCCAGCACCACTTTGTGATAAAAATCTTGGTGAGATTAGGGATGAAATGTACATACCTAAACATAAATGCATTCAATTTGCAGCAAGCATGTAGCCAACATCAAATTACATGGAAAGAGACACAAAACAATTTCTCTAACATAAATAACAAGAAAAGGCTGTCTGCTCTCTCCATGTTTATTCAATACAGTACATGAAATTCTAGAGAAAGCAAAACAACAAAAATAAATCAAGGGGATACAAATTTTAAAGAAAGAAGTCAATGTATTGTTTGAAGATGATATAATAGCATACACAAGTAACCAAAAAATTCTACCAAGGAACTCCTATAGATGAGAAACACTTTCAGCAGAGTGGCTAGATACAGATTGACTAAAAAAAAAAATCAGTAACCTTCCTGTATGCAAATGACAAACTGTCTGAGAAAGAAATCATGCAAACACCTACATAATAGCTACAAACAATATAAAATATCTTGGGATAACTCTAACCAAACAAGTGAAAGACTTGTATGACAAAACTTTAAGTCTTTTAAAAAAGAAATTGAGGAAGATATTAAAAGATGGAAAGATCACCCATGCTCATAATTTGCTACAATAAACATGGTAAAAATGATCATCATACCAAAAGCAATCTACAGATTCAATGCAATCCCTATCAAAATTCCAACACAATTCTTTATAGATCTTGAAACAATAATACTCAAATTCATATAAAAACAACAAACCCAGTATAGCTAAAACAATCCTGTACAATAAAAGAACTTTCACAGTTATCATAACCCCTGATTTCAAGCTGTACTACAGAGTTATAGTAATAAAAGCCACATGGCATTGATATAAAAACAGACCGGTTGATCAATGGAATCAAATTGAAAACTCAGACCTAAATCCACACACCTATGGACACCTGACTTTTGATAAAGAAGCCAGAAATACACACTGGAAAAGAAAGAATCTTCAACAAGTGTTACTGATCTAACTGGATGTCTGCATGTAGAAGAATGCAAATAGATCCATGTCTATCACCCTGTACAAAACTAAAGTTCAAGTGGATCAAAGACCTCAAACTATGTGGGGGGCCTATGGAGCCATGTGCCAGTAAAGATGGTGCCAAGATGAAGTAGAGAGGGTGGAACCTAAGTTGTTTACAAAGGAATATGATTGGAGCTTCAGGTCAAGAGAGATGATGTCAAAACTTGATCTCCTCATGGACAGCATTGTAAATAATGGAGACCAGACAGGTGATTGGGTGACCCCTAAGCTGATTGGCCCGATGGGGCATCTACCCCCCCAAGTCTTATGATTTTATGCTTTAAAAGAGATTATTGTTTTCGAATAAATGAGTTCCTTCGTGATTTGAATCCCCACTGCATCTGATTGTCTCCGGGCAAAAGCGAGGCTGGGAAATCGGCTAGTGGCACACTTACCTTTTCTTGGTTCCAGGTCGTCCCTTCTCAGAAGACCTAAGTTCCTGGTGGGGCAGGACCCCACAAACCTAAAACCGGATACACTGAACCTGACAGAAGCTAAAGTGGGGAATAGCCTTGAATGCATTGGCACAGGAGACAACTTCCTGAACAAAATATGGATAGTGCAGACACTAAGATCAAGAATTAATAAATAGGATCTGATGAAAATGAAAAGCTTCTGTAAGGTAAAGGACACAGTCAATAGGACAAAATGGCAGCCTAAATAATGGGAAAAATATTTTTACCAACACCACATCTGGTAGAGGACTAATACACAAAATATATAAAGAACTCAAGTAACTAGACTGTCTTAGTTTGGGTTCTACTGCCGTGATGAGAAAAGATTTAAATGGGGTTGGCTTACAGTTGAGAGGTTTAGTCCATTATGGACATGTCAGGGAATCATGGTGGCATGCAGGCTGGCATGGTGCTGGAGAAGTAGATGAGAATTCTATATCTTAATCAGCAGGCTGCAGGAACAGCAAGGGAGCCCCTAGGCCTGGATTGAGCTTTTGAAACCTCAAAGCCTACACCTAGTCACATATGACCCCCAACACCATCACACCTACTCCAACAAGGCTACACCTCCTAATAATATCACTTCCTATGAGCCTATGGGGGGTCATTTTCTTTCAAACTACCATATAGAAACAAACAAACAAACCAAATAATCTAATTAAAATATGGGCACATATCTAAACAGAGAATTCTCAATAGAGGAATCTCAAATGGAAGAGAAACACTTAAATAGATTTTCAAAATCCTTATCCATCAGGGAAATGCAAATCAAAATTACTATGAATTTCCATCTTACACCTGTTAGAATGGCAGAGATCAAAACACAAGTGACAGCTCATGCTGTCGAGAATGTGGAGCAAGGGGAACATTCCTCCATTGTTGATAATGTTAACTTTTGTAGCCACTATAGAAATCACTATAGGAGCTTCTCAGAAAATTGAGAATCAATCTATGTCAAGACCCAGCTATATCACTTCTGGGCATATATCCAAAGTATGCTCCACCCTTTCCCAAGAACACTTGCTCAATTATGTTCATAGCAACTTTATTGCTATGGAATAAAGCAATATGGAAACAACCTAGATGCCCCTCAACCAAATAATGAATAAAGAAAATGTGGTATATTACACACTGTAGTATTACTCATCTGTTAAAAACAATAGCATCATGAAATTTTACAGGTGGACTGGGGATAGGTGGGGATAAGCATAGGAGGGATCAGTTGGGGTGGATAGTGGAGGGAGATAGCACTGGGAGAAAATCACTGGAATTGGGGGGCATTTGGGGGAATAATCTGGAAACCTAGTGCAGTGGAAACTCCCTGAAATCTATGAGAGTGACCCTAGTGAGGACTCTTAATAATGGGGAATATGGAGCCTGACCCAGACATCTTTCTATAATTATGTAAGGCTTCCAGTGGTGAGACTGGGACATCAACCCAGCCATAGAACCTTAAACCTATATTTTGCCCGGTCTACAAGATGTACTGGGATAACAGTAGTGCAGAACTTGTGAGAGTTGCCAACCAATGACTGGTTCAACTTGAAGCCCATGCAATTAGATGGAGCCCATACCTGACACAGCCTAGATAGCCAGGAACCAGAGGCTAGATAACCCAGAGACCTAGGATAGACTCATACATGCCTGACCAAACAAACAAACAAAAAAAGTCAATGAAATTATTCCTAATGACATTTTGTTATACTCATTGATCAGTCCCTAGCTCAATCAGCATCAGAGAGGGTTCATCCAGCAACTGATGGGAGCAGATGCAGAGAACCAGAGCCAAATATTAAGTGGAGCTTGGGGACCCTGTAGAAGAGGAGGAAGAATGATTGTGGGAGCCAGAGGTGTCAAGGACACTATGAGAATATGTCTCACAGAGTCATCTCATCAGGCCTCATAGAGGCTCATAGAGACTGAAGTAGCAATCACAGAGCCTGTATGGGTTTGCACTAGGTCCTCTGCATATATGTTATGGTTGTGTAGCTTGATGTTCTTGTGGGACTACTAACAGTAGGAGCAGTGGGTATCTCTGAATCTTTTGCCTGCTCTTGGGACCACTTTCCTCCTCCTGGGTTGCTTGCTCCAGCCTTGATATGAGGATTGGTTCTAAGTCTTATTGTAATTTGTTACGCTGCTGTTTTTGATTGATATTCCTGGAGACCTACTCTTTCCTAAAGGGAAACCAAGGAAGAGTGAATATCAGGGTGAAATGAGGTGTGTGTGTTTGGGGGGTTGAAAACTGGGAGGAGTGGAGGGAAGGTAATCAGCTGTCCTGATGTAATATATGAGAGCAGAATAAAAAAATGTAATTTTTTAAACTTATACTGTAGTTAGAACTGTTGCTGGCCTAATAAAGGGGTAGTAGTGGATTATTTTCTAAAGTTCACAACTTTACTAGCCTTGGGAAGTTATGTAGTTTTCCAGCACCAGGCATAATTTTCCTAATGTTAAATGGGCATTAAGTTGAATTAAAAGCTGTTGTTTGTCATGGAAGTGTGATTGCCACTTAATACATATCTTGCTATGCTGGTAATTGTGCTCATTCATAGGTGTTTTAACTGCATAGAACTGTTTAATTACTTTCCTCATTTAGCAACATGCATGAAATTTTCTGGAACTATAACTCATATTTTTAAATCTATGTTTTTTTTTAATTTCATTTTGTTTTTAGACAATCACACATGCATACAGCATATACTTGAGGAGGTTCCTTCAGATGTCATACAGATAGGTGCACCATAGGAAGAGATAAGAATGAAAACCCAGTGCAGATTAACTTCAGCAATGTGCATCAGACTTGAGGGAGTCTAGTGCTAGGTGGTTCTTTGTCAGTATATTTAAAACACAGTACAATTTTGGGAAATGTTTCCAGGCAACAATCATTCCAATCAGTCCAATTCCAGGTGCACAGTAAAGCTTAAGGTGTGACCTCATAGAGACTTCTTTACAATGTATATGTGTCCAGGAGAGTGGATTCTATAGTTAAAAGGCCTGGAATCTAGTGTGGTCACTGACCAATAGCATAGAGGTCAGCAGGCCATAAAGTACATGTGACATCTGCCCTAAGGATAAGTGATGGTCTAGGGAAGGAAGAAGCTAGGATAATCATTCTGGGAAGTTTAGGTGAGGTCTGCCTCTATAGTAAAAGTTAGATGAGGTCTCCCTCCACAGATAGCAAAAAGGTCATCAGTTTGTTAAGAACCTCCATTCTCAGTTTTCTGGATGGAATGCAGGTATTTGATTTTTATCTCCTCCATTGAAGAGAGACTCCTGTGTAATTAACATTCCTGCCTCTCTTAGTTCCTTCTCTGTGAGTGCAAGGACTTCTGTGGCCACAACACATACTGAACACTTTCTTCCCATATCTTCTCTCACCTCCCTCCCTCCCTTTTCCTCCATTGTCCCTATCGACAAATATTCCTCACATTCATGTCTATTCCTTTGTATAATGACCCACTGAGTTGAATCAGTGTCATCTATGTGACCATGGTTTTGAAGTTATCTGTTGGAGCTTGTTTTCTCAGCAGTTGGTATACTGATGACAATGCTTCCTTTCCCCAGAGAATCTGAAAATTGTCTTTCTCCATTCCATAACTGGACTGGAAAAAATGTACACACACACACACACACACACACACACACACATATATATATATGTACAATATATTTTTCTACATGTCTTGTCTTAGTTACTGTTCTATTGCTCTGAAGAGATACCATGACTGAGGCAGCATTGAATTGGAGGGCTTGCTTACAGTTCCAGAGAGTTAGAGTCTATGACCGTAATGGCAGAGGGGCAAGGCAACAGGAGGAAAAACAATGGAGCAGCAGGTGAAAGCTTGTTATTATGTACAAGCAACAGGGAGAGAAAGTTGGCCTAGTAAAGTCTTTTGAAATCTCAAAGCTCATCCTCAGTGACACAATTCTTCCAACAATACACCACCTTCTCCGACAAAGCCATACGTCCTAATGCTACCTAAACAATCAACCAACTAGGGACCAAGCATTCAAATATATGAGACTATGGGGGCCATTCTCATCTAAATTGCTACATGTATACATTATGAAATAAGAAAATGATCCAGCAATCTCATTTATGGCTTATAGGAAATGGTAATAATGTCACTGTATTCTGTGTTCATTATAGTGTCATCCATAATACTTAACATGAAAATAACTTCAGTGTCCAGGAATAGATGAATATATAAATAAACCATGGTACACACATACAATGGAATTTTATTAAGTCATTAAAAATGAAGAAAACTCTCTTGTTTACTGCATGGATGAACTTGAAGGACAGGATGTCAAAGAATCAAGAGAGGCACGACCACAATTACTGTTTGAAGTAACTTAGATGCAGACTATTAAAAAAAAAAGATATAATAGGATGGAGTTTCCCAGGCACACTGGTGTGGGAGATGTAAGATATTGGTTAAAGACGCAAAGTTTTGATTATAAGATGAATAAGTTGTAGATTCCTACTAGTAAAATAGTGACTATTTATGATAATTTTTTACTGAAATTTGCTGAGTGAAGTCATTAATATCTTGTTTTTTCCTTATTCTGTATATTAAAACTAACAACAAATTCTTTCAACATTATTCATAAAGCATTTCTCAAATCTGATTGCTTCCTATGATCCCTACCAGTTTTATATTACTCCAAGTCACCAACAATTTTATTTATACTCTGTAATAGTCTCATGATTCTCTTTCCTTCTCTTCCCTTTGAAAGCCTTCATACTGTTTCTACATAACAATAAAAATGACCCTTTAAGTTTTTTACTTCATCATTCCCAAATTCGCTAATAGCAATGCAATTCATTTGGTTAAAATACAAACTGTATATCATGAATGAAAAGACTCATCTCTCTGTGGACAATGCATTTTACCTCTTTGATTAACTCTTTATTCTTAGGCCATGTTGTGCTTCTTATAGTCCTAGAAAAATCTCATTTTCCACCTTAGAATTTTTTTTCTTACTAGCTTTGCTTGTAATAATCTTTCTATCAAAACTCCTTCATTCTACTCAGGACTCTGATAAATGTTACTTCTTTAGGCATTCACCACTCCAGATAAAATGTCTACTAGCGTTTTCTTTCATTTCAGTTTTCTTCAACGTACTTGCCTATTCTAGACTTTACATAGTGTATTTTATTGTAATGTAAGATTTTACAGTATATAATATTCTTGTTTTATCTCTATAGCTTTAATTTTCACCCTTATTATAAATAATAAAAGTTTATTTATCATCAATATATAATAGTTATCTTTTCCACACTACTTTGATCTTAACTATAACTGTCAAAACTTTGTTAAAAAATTGTGTTCATTTCTTGAGATCAAAGAAATGTTGAATCTAGCTAGCATGTATTTTTGCATCATTGAAAAATGATTTATGTTCTAAATACCTGATGAAAGTTGTCTAAATCTTTCCTGGTGGCAAAAATCAAAATCCACAAAATGATCCACAAAAGAAATACTTCAAAGTGTTCACTATCTGATAACTTGTGTTCTTTCTTTCAAAATGGAGTTTTAACAGACCATCAATAAACAATCAAAGAAGCAGAGAAACATTCCCACAAATGTCTTTTTTATCATAGAAAAATCCTGGACTAAGGCTAATCCGAATTTCTTCTCAATTTCTGACATAATGGGGAAAAAAACTGTTTTGAGCTCAAACCCTGTATCTGAAAAATAGTTTACTTGTTCTTTTGTAAAATGAATGTGTTGTTTCTCTTTTTCTTTCTGAAATTATTCAATCACAAAATATGGCAGACACCATACTTAGAAATTAACTGCTGTCTAAAACATTCTTTGAGTCAATGGGGTTCAATTGGTGATATCTATAATAGCAATTTGAAATAAAAATTTATGAGGAATAAATTTATGATTTCTTCTGGTTCAGATTGTATTATATAAGGGCTTAACTACTGAGTGAACTCTTATCTTGCAACATTTCTTTCTCTAAGACTTTTACATTAATTAAAGTGAAAATGCTTCTAAAATATTAATAATAATAGCATATACATTAAAGCATTTGCTTAAAAATGTTTGAAAGTAAAAAAAATGGAAGAAAAGATTACAATTTAAAGGGAGACTATTCTCTTGAAGAAATGCAAAAGGGGAGATTGAAGAGTATGATAGACAAAATAAACTTTTCATACTAACCAAGTTTTCCCACACCTTTTCCCATCTCATTTTTCTTTTATTCTTTGTCCCATATTTTCTTCCATGTGTTTACTTTTTAGAGTGCTTTTACTACAAAATGAATAGCATTTTTGCCCTCAGGAAAGCTAAAAGAGAAAGAGAGAGAGAGAGAGAGAGAGAGAGAGAGAGAGAGAGAGATTGTTATTTAAATAGTTTATAGTTTATCACTATTATGAACATCATCTAGGGTCATATTTAATGAAAAATAAGGAGTTAATGTACAACAATGTATTGTACAAGACGAGTGCTAATCCTCATATAAGCATCCAGTTCACTAAGGAATGGTATGATGGCTTTGATCCATAATATTCTTAAGAGTTTCAGACTCATATGAGTACATCACATTTTCTCTCTGCTAGAGTACTCCATTTATCATTAAATTAAAAACCAGTAGCCAACATAACCATTGTCCAAGGAGCAAGACATAAAAGAAGGAAGAAATGGAGTAATATAATTCAGATACTTGAGGCAAGAATTCTTGTTTAGTTCTGTCACTTGAAGTAGACATTAAGTAGGAATAAACCTCAGTTATGATAAGAAGAAAAGAAAAAGCATTTCAGACAGCAAGAGATACTGGAAATACAAGCATTCTGTAAGAAGATGAGGCAGGGCAGGTAGGAGAATTTTTAACTTTTGCTTCCTGTATGATAAACCAGTAGGTTTGCTGTTCAATATAAATAAATGTGTTTATTTAAATGACAAAGAATGGAGTAAAATTCTCATAGCTTCTTCTATTTCTGGATGAAGATGCATTAATTTTCACAAGTGTAACTTACATTATTTGTTTCTTTTCATATATAAAATATTAGCTTTAAATGAGAATTTTCTTTTTAAACATGATTTTCTGCCACATCTTAAGGTGAAAAAAAAAAACTAAAATAACATTTCTATGCATGAATAAAAGATAATGGTGTGCCACCTTAAAATACAGGTCATTTATAATTAATAAAAAACAATAGTTTATGACACACCTATTTGGATAAACAATAATAGTCTGAGCATTATTCAATGTCATATTTTTAAAATATTGCTCTTTTATTGGTGTGAATTCCAATTCATACTTGAGAAAAATTGTTTTCCCTATCTCATTAGCCAATAATTCTTTCATTATATGGAGTGCTTTAATAGTAAAGAAATATTAATGATCCTGACAAGAAAGATATTTGTGGCATTGTCTCTCAGGTACAGACTTTTAGGTTGTACTTCATCTTCAGTAATGTGTTTCTTTTTATTACCAACTCTATAAACTGCATACTGGTAAGTACTAAGTCAATACATTTGTTTTCCCAGTTTCATCACTATGCCTTAACTAAATGTACCACTTTATTAGAAATAACAAAGTTAAGTGACAGAGCCTCATAATATACAAACTTAATATGAAATATTTTTCAGAAACATTATATAATAATCTTTTATACATCGAAAGACTTCTTTGAAAGGAGAATAATGTTTTGGTTTTCAAAGACTAACTAAAATGGGGGAACAGGATGGTCAGAACATTTGCCATTCTTTCAAATACCGTAAGAATTTTCAAATGTCTGTGCCTCCCACAAAATTAATGTTGATTATGGACACATTATCGTGAATGACATTTGTATTCAATATTTCTAAGACCCTGGAAAGGTCAAAATGTTTATTTACTGAAGGAATTGATTTATTTTATTTTGCCTAGGTCACCTTTTTAAAAATTGCATTGTTAATTCTTAGAAGAATGTTTTTTATGACATTGTTGCTAAAGACTTAAGCCACCCCATTTTTCTTTATTAGATTCTTAGAAGGAATGGGGGAAAGGTGAATAACAAAAAAATTAGACTAATTACTTTTAATGCAAATACAAGGTCATCATTTTGAAAAGTCAATTCCAACTTATACTTTTATAAATATGCAATAAATATGAGATCACTACTATGATATTAATAATTGATAAGAATAGGTTATATAGTCAATAATCTTCTGTATAATCAGAAAAAGACTTGATCAAGAGTTCATAGAGCTTTTCCATATTATAACATTACTGCAAAATTTTCATTATTATACGGTTCAATTTTTCTCACAAGTCAAGTTTAAAGTGAATTAAAACTTAAAGTTTAAAAATAGACAAGGTTACCACTATGGGGTAGCAATTTCAGGAACATATGTATAAATAGAACCCTTCTGTCTTAGGGTTTCTATTGTTGAGGTAAAATACCATGGCCAAAAGCAACTTTGGTAGGAAAGGGTGATTGATATCACACTTTATCAATGAGAGAAATCAGGGCAGGAAATCAAATGGCAGGAACCTGGAGGCAGGGGCTGATGCAGAGGCCATGGAGGAGTGCTGCTTACTGTCTTGCTCAATCTGCTTCCTTGTAGCACACAGGACTACCAGCCCAGGGATGGCACTGGGAGGTGTGTTGGACAAGTGACATAAATTTTTTATTTTGAATCTCTTTCCCTTTGAACTTTCCATTTTGAGACAATAATAGAAGGGAATGGAATTCATTTCTCTCAGCAGTTGTACAATAACAACTCAACTATTTTCTACATTCTAGAAATATGCTGTAATTTCTACCCTGATTACTGATATTTTCTTCCATGCTAGATATTTTAATTAAATGAAACAGATGAAAATATAATGGTTATGTATTTTCCATACATTATTATAGAAAGTAGCTGTTCACTAATTTTGATTTTTAATTATGAAAATGTCATACTTGTATATAATGTATCCTGACCATTACTTTCTCTTATTTTTCTCCCATACCTGATGATCATCTTTTTCTTAATTAGTCCACCTCCTACTTTCATGTATTCACCTCCCACTTGCATGTCTCTTTTGTGTGCAAGTCTAGAGTTTTAAAATATCATATTTATCTCAGAAAGGTCACAATGTATACATATTACATGTCATATATATTTTTATTTCAGTTTTGTTCTCTTAATTTTTTATCATAGGCACTAGCCAAATTTGTACTGAGTAGTTCTCTACATCTCTTTCCAAAATGAAACTACTTGTTTAAGTAACCAAAATGATAATAGAACAATTTTTGTGGTTGGCATTATCATGTACAGTCATATGTTATTGATTTATAGCCAATATTCTCAATTACTTTAGGAATCATCTTTATTTATTATTCATGATTCATATAATTATATAGTATTATACTTTGGTAAAATTCTAAGCAGTAGATTTGCACAACTCAAGATGCTGAGCCTTATCATTTATTTCCAGTGGTCTAAGGTGGGTTTATCCCTTTGGACTCTCCGGGACTTCCCTAGCACTCTGTTTCTCCCTATTCCCGTGATTTCTCCATTTATCATGTTATCTCCTTCCTTGCTCTCTTCTCTCTCTCTGTCCCTGTTCCTGCTCGAACCTCCCACTCCTTTACACTCTCAACCTCCATCCCTTGCCCCCCATTTCCTCCCCCTCACTCCTAGTCGGCCCATGTAGTTCTCATCCATTTATCTCTCACTGGGTAGTCCATGCTTCCCTCCTATGTTCCTCCCTGGAGCTGTAGGTTGCAGTCTGGTTATCCTTTGCTTCATATCTAGTATCCATCCATGAGTGAGTACATACCATGTTTGACCTTCTGGGTCTGGGTTACCTCACTCAGGATGATATTTTCTAGTTCCACCCATTTGCCTGCAAATTTCATATGGTCATTGTTTCTCTCTGCTGAGTAATACTCCATTGTGTATATGTACCACATTTTCTTGATCAATTCTTCAGTTGACAGGCATCTAGGTTGTTTCCAGGTTCTGGCTATTATGAATAATGCTGCTATGAACATAGTTGAGCATGTATCCTTGTGGTATGATTGACCATTCCTTGGGTATATGCCCAAGAGTGGTATAGCTGGGTCTTGAGGCCTGAACTGGCCTGATCCAGTGATCACAGGGATGAATACCCTAACTACCACCATGGAGCCCTCATCCAGTGACTAATGGAGACAGAAATGGGCACCGGGCAGATCTCCAGGAGCCCAATTGAGGGGAGACAGGGGGCCCTCTATGAGCAAGGGACTAAGAGATCATGATGGGAGGGTGTGCAGAGATGGCCAACCAAACTAATGGAGATGCATGAACTATGGACCCATGGCTGAGAAGCCCGATGGGCCTTCATCCAGAGACAGATGGAAGCAGATGCGAGATTCATGGCTGGGCACCATGCAGAGCTCCAGGAGTTCAACTGATGGGAGAGAGGAGAGGTTCTATGAACAAGAGACATTGAGATCATGAAGCCAGCCAAACTGGTGGAAATACATGAACTGTGGACCAATAACTATGGAGCCCCCCATGGTGCTGAACTGGGCCCTCTGGAGGCTTGAGACAGTTGTTTGGCTTGAAGTGTCTGAGGGCCCCCAGGCGGTGGGATCAGGATTTGTCCCTGGTTCAGGGGCTGACTTTTTGGAGCCCAGTGCCTGAGGTGGGACACCTGGCACAGTCTTGGCGCAGGGAGGAGGTTCTTGTCCTGCCTTGGCTGAGAGTGCCAGACTCTGGGGACTCACCATGGGACACCTTGTTTTAGAAGAGGTGGGAATGGGGGTGGGTTGAGGGGCGGAGCTGGTGGGGCTGGAGGAGGGAGGAGAGGGGGATCTGAGGTTGGTATGTAAAAGAGTGGAAGATATTTTTAATAAAAAAAATCTGGAAAAAAAATAAAATAAAAGCCTCTAGGCAATGTTCTGTAATACTTACTAAAACTGATAATTGAAACCAATTTTATGTTTCAATTTTATAAATATATGAGAAAGGACTTTACAAAAACTGACTATAAAATAAAGATATTTATTCAAAAAAAAAAGATGCTGAGCATAGTCCCTAGGTGCTGGCTTTCTTTATCCCTAAAATGTTCTCCTATCCAGAAACATAAAACCATGAACACAAACCAGATATGTAAGTGTTCAGTGGAACTTCTTAACCATTCCAAAAGAATAATACCTTATTACTATGCTTCATCAACTACTACTTGGGCTGTTTCAACTTAACATGATGATAACACATAACGGAAAATCTAGTTCATAGTTTAACAGATTGTAAGTACACCATAATCATTAATTATATAACAAATGTTTTATTTCCACAGAACTTTGAAAGAATGATTATTAGATAAATCTATTGAATTAAAAAAATCTATTTTCAAAAAGAAGAAATGTAAAAAGAATTTGTTCTATGTGTAGTTGTTTCCCCAACATGTCCTTAGACAAATAACTCAATGTTTCTAAATATATAAGATAGCAAATATATTACAATAAAGGTACAAATTTCTTAAGCATTTAAATAATGTCAAATAAAAAGAGTTGTTTCCATGACTATTCACAAAATTTCTAAATCTAATTTTTTACTACCAATTTATATAGTAAATTTGTGATATTTATATGCTATCATAAACACAGAAGAGTGAACTTTTTAAGGTATATGTATAATTCCTTATCATTGGCTGAAATTAACTTCAAGAATTTTCTTAAAATTAAACAAACAAATATAATGAAATTTATTTCTATTTATCATTTAGAAATTTTTAAATTTCAGTAGTGTTTTATAGCAAGATAAGTGGACATAAAGGCATAGGAACCCTAATTAACTGTAATTATAATGAAGTTCACTTGTTTTGTAAAGTAAGAGAAATATATAGAACTTCAAGGATGATAAAAAGATGGAGGAAATTACTCATTATCCATCCATCCATCCATCTATGTATCTCTGTTTCTATCTATCATCTATATGTATAGATGGAGATCTATGGAGAGTACTGTGCAAGAGAAATGTAATATTTCATGTATATCATTGTTTCAATAAAACATATGAATAATTAACAGACATAAATTCAACAAATTTTTAGGCAATGAATAATTCTATTATAATTTTATGGTGTCTATCTATTCCTTTTATATTGCAAGAAAATTAAATCTCCTTAATGTCATTAATCAAAGATTAATAAGATCTCTGTAAGTGAAGCAATGAACTTCTCCAGTATCTTTAAATTATAAACTGGATCACTAAATAACATTAATAGTTCTTCTAGAGTTATGATATAAGAAATAAGTTAGAAAAACCTCAATTTTCATCTTTTGTTAGAAACAATTTCCACATTAAATAATAATGGTCAGTCCTTGAGATTTTGAGGATTAAATTACTTCTAAACTGAAGCTCTTAAAGCAATTAAACTTACTGCTGTATGAATTGTATGATATTTGGGTTGAGTGTATTTTTTGACATGTGTTATCAATTTTTCCTCATTTAGAAACACATCCAAAATTATCTACATCCTACAACAAGGACACTTGTTCAACTATGCTCAAAGCAGCTTTATTCATAATAGCCAAAACCTGGAAATAACCTAGATGCCCCTCAACCAAAAAAAATGGATAAAACAAATGTGGCAGTTACACAGTGGGGTATTACTCAATAGTTAAAAAAATTACATCATGAAATTTGTAGGCAAACTGATGGAACTAGAAAAACAAAACATCCTGAGTGAGGTAACCCAGATCCAGAAAGACAGACATGGTATGTACTCACTTATAGCTGTTAAGTAAAGGATAATCACACTACAAATCACAGATTCACAGAGCCTAAGTAACTAGGAGGGCTCTAGGGGGGAAATGCATGGATCTCCCTGGGAAGGGAAAATAGAATCAAGTTTGCAGTTAAACTGGTGGAGGGTGGGGATGGGAATAGGAGGAATCAGTTGGGGAGAGAGGGATGGAGAGAGTACTAGGAGAGATAACTGGAAATGAGGGGCATTTGGAGGGAACAGTGTGAAATCTCACTTCAGTGAAAACTTCCTAGAACATATGAAGGTAACTCTAGTAAGGACTCCTAATATTGGAGGATATGGAGCCTGAACTGGCCATCTTTAGTAATCTGGCAAGGCTTTAAATGGTGAGACTGGGACAGAAACCCAGCCACAAAACCTTCAACCTACAACCTATCTCATTTACAAAATATGCTATGATAATTGTGGCTCAGAGTTGTGTGAGTGGCCAATAAATGACTAGTCTAACTTGAGGCCCACAACAGGAAAGGGATCCCATGCCAAAAACTGCCTGGATTTCCAGGAATTGGAAGCTGGATGGCCCAGAGACCTAGGGTGGCACCAAACACAACTGCCCTAAAAAAGTCAATGAAATGTTTCCTAGTGATATCCCTGCAACTGATAGGAACAGATGCAGAGACCCACAGACAAATATTAGATGGAGCTTGGGAAACCAGCAGAAGAGAGGAAGAAAGATTGTAGGAACCAGAAGGGTAGAGGATGCTAGGAGAACTTATCTCACAGAACCAAGTAAGCAAGCAAGACTCACAATGACTGAAGTGACAATGATAGGCCTGCATTGGGTTTGTGCTAGGTCTTCTATATATATGTTGTGATTGTTTAGCTTGGGGTTTTGGTGGGACTCTTAACATTTGGAGCCAGGGTGTCTCTGACTCTTTTGCCTGATTCTGAGACCCTTTTCTTCATGTTTGGTTGCCTCATCCAGCCTTGATATGAGAGTTTGTGCCTAGTCTTATTACATCTTGTTACACTATGTTCAGTTGCTATCCATGGCAGGCCTGAAATTTTCTGAAGGGAACAAAGGAGCAATGGATCTGGGGGAGAAGGGAAGTGTGGAGGAATTGGGAAGAGTGGTGGGAGGGGAGACTGCAGTCTGGATGTATTGTATGAGAGAAGAACAAATAAAAAGCAAATAATAACCTTGAATTTAATTGTGCAAATTGCATTATCCCATTTACATTTATTATAAAACATACATCAGGACATTTTTCTTTCTATTTCTTAGTTATTTGACTTTTTACTGCCGTAAAATACCGTAACGAAAAACAGCATAAAGGAGTAAGGTTTTATTTTTGCCTCACAGTTGCAGGTTTCTTTCCGCTTTCACTGGCCCAGGTGGAGAATCCCTGATAGTCAGAGCTTGAGTCAGCTGGTCACATCACATCTGTACCAAGCATGGATCAGTGAATGTCCTGTGCATCTCCTTCACTTCTTTTCATTCACTCCAGGAATGCAGCCCATGGAATGATTGCAGCTCACATTTTGTGTTAGGTTTTCCAATTCAAATACCTTAATCTAAATACTGCCTCATAGCTTGTATAGAATCTAATGTAATCTAGAGAATCACTCACAGGCATATTCAGGACTACTTCTGCCAAATGATTTTAGATCTTGTCAAGTTGCTAACTAATATTAACCAGCACTGTTATTTACCTCAAAAAAATTCAGTATACATTAATTTTCTTTCTAAGTATATATCTTTCATTTTTCTACTGAGAGCAGAAATAAGAGGAAAAGTTGTTATTATTAGTGTATTTTTGCATAAAATTTCTTGTATCATAGTTTCACCAGAAAATAAAATTTAAAAAGGCCCTCAGAACCTCTTTCTACTAAGGATTCCAAACTGCCATGTAAGGCTGGGACTCAGATCTGAGACCTTCATACTCCTTCCTGTCCTCCATTCCTGTCTTTCTAGACTTACTCTTAGTTCTGCTCCAGTTTGACTACTGGAGTTGCTCCTCCAAGCCTATTTTCATCACCTTTGCCCTTATTCTCTTAGTATGGACATAAGATCCCTCCCCTAGTTCTTCCCTTCTACCACTTTCTTCCTTCCTGCTAGATCATCTCCATTACTTTGTGATTCCTCATCAATTTACAGAGCAGCTCTCCACTAGGGATCACAAACCTACTATACTTGGCTGGAACTCTAGGACTCCCACAGCCACAATTGTCTAGGATCCTAATTGTACAGCAGCAACCAGAACAAAACACATACTAAACAAGGGCTAGACATCTACACCAAGAAACATCTCAAACAACATAACTCAAGATGCCTAGGTTCCAGCACAAAAACACCAATATGAACAACCATGACAATAAACTACATCTTAGAAGCCATCAGCCTACAGTGTACTGTACGTGAAAATTAATCCAAAGACCTACAACTGGATAATGTTCAAAGAGTGAGAGACTTTGTAACACTTAGCCCTAAATGGTATGGTTTTATCAAACTGCTCCCGTCAAGGCTCAAGTATCTATGTGAAAGAGGAGACAGACTATAAGAGCCAGAGGAGGTAGATTTCTCCAAGAAAACAGTGTTTTCCAGACAAAATAGTCCTGATACACATGTGAATTCATAGACTATGACAACATGTACAAGAACTACACACATTCAAACCAAAGAAAATCTCAGCACTGAGAAAGGGAAGTAGACACAACGTCCCACTCCTAACCAAGAAGCTATTTGCAATTGATACCTGATGGTAAAGGAAAAAATCAGTTTTCTCAAATGAAATGCCATTGAGTATATCAACTGAACTCTACAATGGGGCCAATGTCCAAGAACAGTTGGCCAACACAGAGTGGACTCTATGTTTTTGTGTGTTCTTTTTGTTTTGTTTTGGTATTTTTTGTTGTTACATTGTTTTTCTATTGTTATAGTTTGTCAGTTTTGATTTGTGTGTGTGTGTGTGTGTGTGTGTGTGTGTGTGTTTTCTTGTTTTACCTGGCTTTGTCTTTAGTTTTAGAGCGAGAGAAAGAACATGAGGTTGGGTGGGGAGATAAGTGGGTAGGATTTGGGAAGAGTTAGGGGAGTGGAAAGAATTTTAAATAAAAATTTAAAAAAAAGATGAAGTTATGTGGGTAGGGAGGTGGAGATTATTGGAGGAGATAAAGAGAGCAATTTGGAGCAATTATGATCAAAATGCATTATATGACCATGATTGCTATTCTTTGTTGACTATTTATTGACTACATCTGGAATTAACTAAAGTAAAGAGGCTGGGTACTATTGTGAGGGAATTTTTCTTGATTGAATTGTTTAAAGTGGGAAGACCCACCTTAAATCCATACCTATTGAGGTGGGAAGATAGACCTTAAATCTAGTCCACACCTTCCTGTGGCAGTTTATATAATGGACAGGGATGATGGGTGCATGCACTTGCCTATTTGCCCTCTCAATGGAAGTTCATTCCTTCATTGGTATTGCAGCCTACTTCCTTAGGATTCTGGCATATACTGAAGACCAGGTAAGACATTCAGCCTCCTGGACTTAAGAACTATTGGGTTGTTTGAATTTCTCTCAGTAGACAGCCATTGTTGAACTAGCTGAACCACAGCCTGTAAACCACTCTAGTAAATCCCATTTTTATTTATAAGTTCATTCTATAAGTTCTTTTCCTCTAAACATCCACAACTAATAAAAGAATATTCTTTTATAATTACTAAAATATTTAGTAAAATATATATGCATCTGTCTATCTCTATCAAGGGTCTAGTTGTAAATATGTCTCTTAATCAATGAGACCCTGTCAGTTCTGCTGGACAGATGCTTTGACAGCTTGCCAAGTACTTGAATCATTCAACAATTCATTACTTCTCAGAGTTAATTCAGGATTCTCTGGTAAATAAATAAAATTTAATTTCAATAATCAGAAATCTTCAAAGATTGCTTGTACTTCAAATGGGGTATAACTTTTTATAGTAAGTTACTTAAAAATTCTTAACTCTAGAATCAATTATTAGAAACAGAAAACAATATGGGAGAAGTCTCCAATATCAAAAAATGAATTTAATTAGCAGGGAAAAGCTAATAATCATGAAAATATACTTAATAGTAAAAACAATGATTCTAAGATAAAGCTATTATACATTCCTTCAACTCAATTGTGTGTGTTTGTTGAAGTCAGCAGTGATGTGTTCTATTTCTCTAGGTAGAGAAGGATTACTATTAAATGTGGATTTAGAATCAAGAATCAATTTGTTAGCAGATATTCATTTCTACTGGCAGAGGATAATCTCTAAGAGTCCAAACAAATGTTTACACAGTCAGGGAATCTGGATATTTCCCATAAATTCTACTACACTTACTATTTTCTTGCCTATGTTTCACTTAATTATCTTTCATGCCTGGAATACCATATAACTTCAAAATATTTATTTAATCATATTTATAATTTTTGTTCTTTTTTTTCTGCCTTACTTCCTATATTCTTTCACTTATAGTCCCTGAAGTGTTATAGATCTTTACATATTTTCTTTTTATGTATAATTTATAAGTTTTAAATTTTTTCAGCTTCTCTTTTAAGTCCTCTCCCCCACAATTTCCCCTTTTAAACTCATTCAGCATAAACCATTTTAGGTTATTACCTAAGGGGTATGCACTCTGTAATGTAATGTTTAGATTTAAATCCAAATCCAACCACCATCAGTTGTTGACTTTGTGAAAGCTGCCTAATGTTTCTTTATTATTTATTCCCCATTTGTAATATGCACACAATAATACTAATACATTCCCAATAATGTTCTTGAGGGTCTTAATTTAGTTAATATTCATTAACCCTAAAGATAATACCTGAAACACTGTAGTGAATGTATTTAAGAGGTAATAATAATAATTATATGTGTTTCTATAATCATATCTTAGGTAATTGATCTGTGCTGATTCACTTAAATGTAATATGCTTTTTTAAATACAGTATTTTTAATAATATTTTTGAATTTAATACATGCCAGAAATGTATTTTTATTGTATTCACCACACATTCATCCACTTATCTCCTCCTAGATCCACTGTCATGCCCTTCTAAAATTCATGTCATCTCCTTTTTGTATGACCCATTGAGTTCTATTTCTGCCATCCATATATGCCTGAGTATGGGGCCAACTGTTGAAGCTTGGTCACATGTTCATACTAAAGTCCACACCATTAAAGAATTCTGATCTGTCCTTCCACAGCATCTATAAACTCTGAAACTCTTAGCTAGTGGCTGGGGACAGTGGGCCCTTCCCTACTCCATGCTGGGATTCTACTAGATTGAACTTTTGCAAGTAACTTTAGCTATGGTTAATTCATGAGAACAGCAGTTCTGTCACCCCCAGGAGAAACTGTTTTACCCTATGTACCCTGAATTTTGGCTCTTAAAATCTTTTAATTACCTCCTTTGTGATGGTTCCTGTGCCTTGGTAAGGGGCACTGATGAAGTTTAATTTGTGGCTGAGCATTACACTGACACTTATTCTCTACACATAGATCAATTGTGAGACTCTACATTAAAAGGCATCCACTTCATGAAGAAACATCTCTGATGAAATATGAGAGCAGCACTAATCAATGTGTGTAGAAATTACATTTAAAGGGAAGTTTGATACTATGTCCATTTAGTAAACAATTGTGGAAATTTCACTTTGAAGCATATGAGCTATTGGTTCTTGGCCAGATTTACATGTACCAGGAATGTGTTTTTTTCCCTGTGGAGTGTAGCTTCAATCTGATCAGAAAGTGATTGACTACTACTATAACATTCATGCCACAGATATACCCATGGCTCATCATTATTGTTACTACTAGGGTTTAGAGCTGGATAAAGTTACTGATGACATTTTATTCTCATCAGCCTTCATAAAACCTTCTAATACTGTGGAAACTAACTAGCAGAGAGAAAGATTCTTTTTCAATAACAGTATAATTTCTCCATGTTATTTAACAAAAGTGTATGGTAACTTCAGCAATCGGTTCATATGATCAGGTTTTGGTGTGTAGGCAATTAAGAATGATGGCAATAGCCAATATTTTTGGGGGGCATTTTGAAGGACATCATTAGACAATAACTTTAGAGCAGGTACCCTATATCTGGCACTAAGCTCTTTATTTGATAACCTATGGTTTCTGGGAGAGTTTACTCTACACAGATGATAATGTTATGAGCACACACCCAAAGACACACACATGCACACACACATTCACACACATGCACACAGAAGGCACACAGAGAGAAAGAGAAAGAGAGACAGAGATAGAGAGAGAGAGACAGAAAAAATAGAGAGACAGAGGAACAGAAGCAGACAGAAACACAGTGTCTTAATTTGGGTTTTTGTTGCTGTGAAGAGACACCATAACCATGGCATCTCCTCTAAAGAAAATATTTAATTGGTGTAGTTTGCTTACAATTTCAGAGGTTCAGTTCATTACCATCAAGGCAGGGAGCATGGCAGCATGCAGGCAGATGTGGTGCTGAAGCTGAGAGTGCAACATCTTTCAGGCAACAGGAAGCAGACTGAGACTCTATGTGGTTTCTGAGCATACAATACCTCAAAGCCCACCCTCACAGTGACACACTTCATCTAATAAGGCCACACACATTCAAACAAGGACATACCTCCTAGTAGTGCCACTTCCTATGACATTATGGGGATCAATTACATTCAAACTACCACACACAGAGACAGAGAGACAGAGGAGATGGGAAACTCATAAAATATCTGGTTTTCTTACAGATTTTTCAGACATCTTCTGACATTGTCAGTGGTATTTATCTCTCTCCAACCCTCTCCTCTTTCATATTCTTTGATCTTTCTCCTCTCTTAAACCTTTCTCCCTTGTTATTTTCATTATCTACCTCATATCACCTATGATTTTATCTATTGAGAATTTCATAGACGTTTGCAATGTATTTTGATTATATCCATCACCCTGACCACACTTCAAGTTCTCCCAGACATCCCCAACACACACCTCTCCTAACTTCACTGTTTTTTTGTTAAAAAAAAAACCCTGAATTTTTGTTTTAATAATGCTACCCAGCCACAGTGGAACCTACTCTGTCTCTTCTCCATCCATGGTTGTTTGTTGTTGTTTGTTATTGTTGTTTATTTTTATTTTGTTTTTGTATTTTTTAAGACAGAGTTTCTCTGTGTTGCTCCAACTCTCCCCCTAAGTCACTTTTTAGACAAGGCTGGAATTCACAGAGATCTAATTGCTTCTGCCTCCCAATTACTGGGATTAAAGGCATGGTGCCACCATGCCCAGCCCATGCTAGAATGTTTAATAGCTTGATATTTTGAAAATCTTTTAAATAACACTTTAAATATATTCATTCTGTCATCATTTTCATCCCAAAATTGATTATCTTATTAGTTTATTTGATTAATTAATTGTTTTCTGTAAGGATTTTAATGATTTGAAAAGACAGATGTATTCACTAATGTAATTTTATTTAATATCATTCATACCTTCATATCAAATCAAATTTCCAATTGATATCATTTTCTTCTGTTTGAAAAAATTATGAATTTTGATATCTGTGGTAAGTGTATGTGTGTGTGTGTGTGTGTGTTTCTATTGGTGATAGATTATTTCATTTTTAATTTCCTGTTCATTTTTTTAAAAGGTATTTTGGTAGATGCAGGCAAGATAAATCATTGGTTAAGGGTTCTTACTATGCAATCTGAACAGTCTGAGTTTAATGACTAGATGTCATAAAGAAAAGAAAACTAACTTCAACCGATTGTCATCTGAGGCACAAACTCATTGTGTCACACAAGCACATCTCCCAACATGGATATTATGCACAAGTACATTAGTAATAAATTAAATAAAATTGTAAAGAAGGAAGGTGTTGTTGAAGGAGCCACAGTTATTGTAAGTTTGAACTCCATGTCTCTGCCATGTCCAGATGACAGTGATTTGTACCAGGCCTTCCCAACCTCTGGTTCTGCCACCTCTTGCACAATGTTACCTGAGCCTTGGGGGAGGGAGGAGATACAAATAGCTCATTTAGTGCTGAACATTCCACAGTCATTTATTCTCTTACTGCAATCTAATTTTAATTATTTTTAAACTTCAACACTTTATATTAGCACTGTAACAAAATATTTCTCTTTTCAAAATTCCTACCATATACTCATTTGGCGTTGCATGCTGACTTGGCTAGTTTACCTATATTTCTTTTGAGCTAGTTTACTAAAACCATTGATGTGATTAAAAACACTCATCTCAAAAGGAATTGAAGGGAGTGTGCTTGTTTATTTTGACAACTTGACACAAACTAGGAAGTGGGCACCTCAGGCGAGAATTTGCCTACACCAGCTTGTTGTGTAAGCAAGTTTGTGGGGTCATTTTTTGATTAATAATTGATGTGGGAAGGTCCAGGCTACTGTGGGCAGATGGTCTCTAGTTATATAAAGACAGAATGAGCTAGTTATAGAAAACAAGTCAGTAAACAACACTCATTAATGACTTCTGCTTCAGCTCCTGTTTCCATGTTTCTGCTTTGCTTGTGTTCCTGCCTTGGCTTCCCTCAGTTATAAACTGTGAGCTATAAGGTGAAATAAACTCTTCCTACTCCAAGCTATTTTTGGTCAATGTTTTATCACAACAATAGTGAATCAAACTAGAGCAGGGAGGAAAATGTTTATTTGCACTATACTTTCAGGTTATAGTCCAGGATATGTCAGGGCAAGCACTCAAGCAGAAATTTAAAGCCAAAATTATGGATGAATACTGCTTGATGTCTCCCTCAAAGGCTTATGCACTTTCTTATATTTTCCAGGCCCACCTGCCTAGGGATCATAATGCACACAGTGGGCTGGACCTTTCTCCATTATTTATCAATCGGAACAATCCTCCACAGACATACCCACAGGTGAATCTTATCTAGCCAATTCTTAAATTAGATTCTGGTCTCTCTTGACTCTAGATTGTATCAAGTTAATTAAAGTTAACAAGGACAGCTGTGACCCAAATCATATATGACTAGCTGCTTAATTTTTTGAAGTTATTATAGACTGTTAAATAGTACCAAAGCACTTCTAAGTGAAATTATTATGCTATATATTAGAGTTAGCAAAGATAAGTTATAAACAGCAGTTGTTTACCAGAGGTATAATTGGAATCAACTTAAGGAGATTTTTCAAACTCCATGTTCCTGGATACATTTCCAAGACATTATAATGTGAGATTTTATCATAAATTTTGTTTGACATACTTGTCTTGGTGTTATCTTTTTATTATTCTGTATTATTCACATGCACTTTATATATATATTATATAATGCATTTTAAATAGATAGAGATCATATTTTATTCTACATATAATGAAATTGTTTTCTGATAGGAAGCAATTTAGTCTTCAATAACTTTTGAAAGTAAACTATTTGAGAGTTAAGGTTTTAAAAATTTAAGGTTTTTTAAGGTTCACATAAAAAATGAGCAGAAAGTTCAGAATGAGCCTGTGCACATGTACAAATTTCTTCCACTCTCAGTCCTCACTATAGGGAAAATGGGCTGACTAAGGAAACCCACCCTGGCCTTGGAGCTCTGACCAGGGAAAGAAACACAGTCTGGGTTTGGGACCTGAGCCAGAGAAATGAACACTTTATCTCCAAACCTAGAACTAAGGAAACCTGCCCTGACTCTGAAACCAGTACCATAATAACACTCTTGGTCCCTAGAGTCAGAGTCAGTGAAAGATATGTGTCCTGGCCTTACAATTAGTGACCAAAAGCTAAGGAAGGCCAGTGAAAGAAACACAGTTAGGCTCATATCAGGGCCCTCTCTGTGCTGACCACCTGGCTTGTGAAACCAACCAATCAGAGCAGGAAAGTAGCTGCCCCTGGCCAACTGACTTTTGAAACTGACCAATCAGAGAGCAGGAAGTGGCATCCTGTCCCTAAAGCCCTGACCAGGAAAAGAAACACAGCCCGGGTTTGGGACCTGAGCCAGAGAAATAACCACTTTATCCCAAACCCAGAACTAAGGAAATATGCCCTGACTCTGAAACTAGTGCCAAAATAACACTCTTGGTCCCTAGAATCAGAGTCAGTGAAAGATATGTGCCCTGGCCTTAGAATTAGTGACCAAAAACCAAAAAAGGCCAGTGAAAGAAACACAGTTTGGCCCTCACATCAGGGCCATCTTTGCCCCTAGACCACAGAACTGACCAATCCCAGGGCAGGGAAAAAACTAGCCAATCCCTGTTGACTGCACCCCCTGGCCATCCTATATAAAAAGCCCCTGCCTGGGCAATTTTGAGCTGTTCTCTCTACCCTGGTGGAGGCAGCTACTCTCCTGGACTCCTCCTTCCCAAATAAATATCTTTCTTAAAAGAGTTTTGGGTGTGAAGACCTTGATTCACCAGATAGAAGATCATTGCTGTGGCATCCCATAGTGGACTGAGCAAAGAGAAGCTGAACAGAAGATCATTGCTGTGACGTCCCATAGTGGACTGAGCAAAGGAGAGAGAGCTGAGTAACACTTAGGCCTGAGAAGCAGAGCTCTGCTAGGAATCCCCCTTAAGTGGGGGCTGAGCAAAGCTCAGCTGTAGCAGCTTTCCAGGAGAGAAGCAGGATTGCTATATCCTGCAGGGAGACCATCCCCCACCACATTAGGTATAGCCTGACCTTCCTGAATAGTCAGGATACCCTTCCCTGCAGGGCTGACCTGGCAGCTCTAGGCCTGATTCTCCGGAACTGTTAGGAAACCTTCCCTTGCTGAAGCAGTTCCAGGCCTGACTCTCCAGAGCAGTCAAAATAACTTCCTCTCCAAGGCTGGGCTGACTCCTTGCAGCCCCAGCCATGGGAGCTGTTCTAAGCAGCTTCAAGGTGTCCGGGACACCTACAGGGTAGAGCTGTTCTACACAGCTCAACGTGTCCAAGATACCTCACCCTCCAAGGCTGGGCTGACTCCTTGCAGCCCCAGCTGTCAGAGTCCACTGAGTTGCAACTTTGTTGCTTACATTTTGATGCAGGAACCTGGGACCAAGCCCACTGAGTTGCAACAAAGTACCTACAGTAACCCAGAGGGACATTCAATACAACATATGAATCTAGGTTCATGCAACATTTTCACAAAGGCTCCATAGTCAATATTAGCACTTCATAATTTTGTTGTACATTTCATGGAATTAGACAAATATATGGTGGTTTGTTTCAACAATTACAGTATCCATACAGAATATTTTACTGTCTGAAACTGATTCTACTCCCCCTTTACTTTTCTTTCACTTTTACTTCTGACATGTATGTAGTGTAAGAGTAAAATCTCCCAAGAAAATCCAAAAATCAGGGTTCAGAATGCTTCCTTGGGAAAATCCACATGGGAAAATATCATTGTATCATGGAATCAGGGACTGCTTTTTCCAGTGGCTGTTTTTATTGTTACTCCCTACAACAAAAGCTGAGTGTAGAGAATGATCAGAGCCCTAGTTCTTCTGAACTTTTTAGTTATCCTAACCCATGGAATCAACCAATATACAGTTTTTGCAATGTAATTTCTGATTTCTCTCATGTTTTCATTGTTTTCTTTTTATCCACAGTGGTAATAGACTAGGCAGTGATCCACCCAGGTAAATATGAGACAGGTAAATTGCACATATTAGAAATTCAACTTGAATTATCCACTGCTCATAACATCTGACCTTCTTTTATTATTGTAGTTATTTCTCTTTCTATCCTGAGGCTAAGCTAGTTTTTAAATCTCTTTCTAATTTCTTGTCATTTGTTTTGGGATCCATCAATATTTTTTCTCCTTTTTGAGGCATCTACTTCATTTCGGGCCTTGCAAAGTAAGTTACCAGCTACTTTTTCATTCACTATATTGGCAGAAACCTAAATGTTTCAGTCTATTTTAATTGTTTTTGTTATTGTTGAAGGTATCACATTCTTTGATGATATTGTTTTAAATTATCACATAAAAACAAATCACAAGATAAATTTGGCACACCTCAGCATCACCTAAGCAGGACTAATAGGAGCTCACAGAGACTGAACTGACAATAAACAGGACCTGAACTAGACCCTCTGCGTACTTGTCATCTTTGTGTAGGATGGTGTTCTTGTGGGAGTCCTAACAGTGGCAGTGGGTGGGTGTCTTTGACACTTTTGACTGCTATTGGGACCCCTTTCCTCCTACTGTGTTGCCTCATCCAGCCTTGATATGAGGGTTTGCACATAGTCTTATTTGTAACTTGTTATGCCATGTTCAGTTGATATCCTTGGGAAGCCTTCTCTTTTCAGAAGGGAAACATAGGGACAGTGGATCTGGGAGAGAGTGGAGGTAGAGGGGAATGGGAGGAGTTGAAGTATCGGAAACTGTGGTTGGGATATAATGTATGAGATAAAAATACATTTTAAAACATCTGGATCATTGAAGTAATAAATCAGAGAAACTTCTCACTCAAAGTACAAGAAAATGTGCCAAATATAAACCAATGAAAAAGGCAAAATGGATAGCAAGAAGTAGAAATAAATAAAAGATACACTTTCTCCCTCCTCCTTTGTTTTAAAGTACAGCACTAGAATAAACTAAGCAGCTTGAATGCTTCTCATTTTAAATGAATGCATAGTAGAAGGCACGTATGAGACTCATCTTCAATTCCCTTTTATATATGCATTTGATGGCCACATTCTTTGTGTAAATTTATGCAGATACACATGTTTTTCACAACTAAAATAATTATTATTCTGTATTCTGCATGTCTGTAATTCCTTGTTTCAGTTATTTATGTCACAGTCAGTGAAATGCTAAAAGAGAATTATCATATTACAAATAGAAAGAATGCAAAGAAACTATTATTCAATTCTAAGTGCAACAAATTAAAAATAAAATAATTAGGTACATTGAAAGTTAGATATTCCTAGGCACAGAGACTAAACTAGGAGTCTGTTTAGGTTTTATAACTTTTAAATATTTATGTAAGCCATAGTCCTTTTTTCATTCATATTTAGTTGATGTATTGAAGGTCTGTGATAAAAAACTTCATTTTATTGACAATATAAGCAGAATCATGCTTATTTAAATCCACATATCTTGTAAATGTAAAGTAATAATAAAAAGTAACCCTGGTACCTGGAATCTTTTTCTTTAAATTTTTTTATTTTTTTTAATTAAAAGATTTTCTTATTTTACATACCCACCACAGAACCCCCTCTCCTCCCTGCTCCTTCCTCCCTCCTCCTGCCCCCCAGCCTTGCCCCTCAAAAACCCACCCCCAAACCCACCTCCTCCCACACAAGTACCTGGAATCTTAATACAAGTCAGTTAAACTATAGCATTCTTTAATGACTATGGGAATTATAAGACTGGAAACACAAGCAATACAAATCTCTTTTTCTAGAAATGTAAAATGATTTGTTAAAAACTGTTAATTTGAAGCTAAAATATTTGAACTAAATTTTTAGCTTTTCTTTCAGCAGTGTTTTAGACATATAAACATTTGAGCTAGAAGATTATTTAAAGTTAATTACTAATTGGTTTCCTCACATCATCCATATATAAATTATTATTTTACCAAATTTGTTCAGAAATTGTCTCAATTCTCTGTTTTACTGAACTATACCTGACATTGGTGTACCTGTGTGTAAATTTGATTGGAAAGAAGTAAAGACTATTTTATATTGGCTTTTGACAAGACTAGAACATAAACAGTTTGCCTATATTTTTCTTGTGAACATTAATTTTTTGTCACTTTTTTCACTTATTTTCTTCTTTTGATGGGGGTGGATAAGTAATCTTATTGATGAGTTAAAAACTACCAATCATTCAGGATGATCATATTCATAATTCAAATTTCCTTTTTAAAAATAAAATGAGAATAAAAACACTATAATGGTAAAAAATGTGAATTTAATATTTTGGCAATCATATTTAAAAATCATGATTTTTTTCTGTCATGTACTTAGGTGAACATTATTTACAGTCTTTTATCTTTTCAATGTTATTAAACCTAGCATAATAGCCACAGGCATATTTCCAGAGGAAGCATTTTTGCTTCTCTCATAAAATTACAGATAACATTATGTGTTTAGTTCTTTAATTGTAGGTGAAGCTTGAATGTGTGCATCACTGATGTAAAGCCACTGCCCATTGATTAATTCCATTTCATAATCCTGTGGAATACCACCCTGAAGAACAGTTTTGGAGAAATGGTTATTTGGATTCCTTACCTTGGCATAGGCAGTGTAATGCCTAGACCTCATAACATCACTGTGTTGAAGAATTCCAGATTAAGAACACAGTACTCTTGAGCTTTCTGTAGCGACATTTTTATATTTAAGGATACAAAAAGAGCCAGATCTAAGACTTTTGAAATCCTTATGAGCTTTTTAACTTTGTGTACGTTAGAACCAGACTGTGTAAATTTTTTCTTTCATTTTTGAGATTGTAATATAATTGATCCCTTGCTTTTCCTTCCTTCAAAGCTCCAATATACCATTTCTTGCTTGCTTTCAAATTCATGACCTCTTTTTCAATATCAGTACATGAATACATGTATACATATGTACGTTTTTATTCTTAAATATAACCTGATCAGTGTGTATAATTTTAATGATGTGTATGTTTTCAAGGCTGACCATTTGGTATTGGAAAACCAATTAGTGTAGTGTAGGAGAAGACTAGGTCTCCCAGTTTCAGCTTTCTTTAGTTGCCTGTAGTTCTTTGTGTATGGTTGAAGCCTCATAGGTTTTCCTCTGTCCACTTTGGCACATCTATTGGTGTTATGTTTGTTCAACCCCTATTTAGATATTCATGTTGGTGAGAATTTATGGGTGTAGATTCTGACATTCATAAGAAAAACAATCTCATAACAAACTCCCTGATCCTCTGGCTCTCAAAATATTTTCCCCCCCTCCATCTACAATATTCCCTAAGCCTTGGATACAAGAATTATTTTGTAGATGTGTCCATTGAGACTGGGATCCACATGCTGTATTTTTATTGTTTATGGTTATCTGTAATGGTCTCTGTTTGTTGAAAGAGAAGTTTCCTTGGAGAGAGATGAAGACTACTCTTATCTGTGGGTGCAAGAAAGATATTTATGGATTGTTGTTAGAGGTTATTATGATTTAGTAAAATGGTGGTTGTAAGTTTTCTTCCAGGATCAATAACTAGCACTGAGTAGTTGCCTAGAATTCCAGAACCAAGAATGTTTTTCCTCTTATTGGGAAAACCTTTAGTCCAATTAGAGAGCTGTTGGGACTTCCAAGCTCTGAGTGTCACTACTGCACACTTAGGGTTAGTGTGACATGTTGGGCATTGTTGTGGTTCATAGGCATCATAGCTGGGTAAGACTGTTGGTTGCATCATTTCATTGTAACAGTTCAAACAAAGACAAAAATAGCCAAGAGACAATAAATAAGGAAACTGGAAGTAAGTGATGTGATTTCTCAAATAAGAGTGACACAGATTTTGTATAACCAAGGAAATAAAGGTCATAGAGAGAAAAATAAAATTCCAAGCAGGACTTTAAGAGTTAGTAAAATTTTGATAGCTAGAAATGAAGGAAATATAGAAAGAGTACCAAATAGGATAATTGAAATATGAAAATCAAAAAAGAATAATGGTTACAATAAACAAAGTAAATAAATTAGGTAACAGAATGTAGCATTTGGATCATTTGTATAATTAAAGTATTTTAGCAGAGAAAATGGATAAAATTTGAAAATCTATATTATGAATCCATACTTTGAGATTTTATATGCAGAATGAGAAGCTTGTGCATAATATGCTAAGGAATAATAGAATGCTAGTCACATTTTGAGACCTGTTATTAGAAACTTAAATCTAGTAACCACAAGCCTTATGATGTATGCAAGCACGCGGAAGGAGGCAGAAAACAATTGTTAATAAGAATACTATTTCAGATGGGCAGTAGTGGCTCACGCCTTTAATCCCAGCACTTGGGAGGCAGAGGCAGGCAGATCTCATGAGTTAGAGGACAGCCTGGGCTACCAAGTGAGTTCCAGGAANAGTGTCAAAGCTACACAGAGAAACCTTGTCTCAAAAAACCAAAGGGAAAAAAAATACTATTTCAAGCAAGTCAAATTCTGAAAGGATTCACAATAGACATATCGAATGGAATATACAGAATTAAAATTCCCACTCATATGAGTTAAATTAAAATCATTTTTTCCTTAAGGAATACCATTGCTTAAGAAAGAACTGACAAGTCCAGTACCTGGTTAGAATAACTTAAAATTTTATTGTATTTTTCTTGTTAACTCTATCACTGGGCTAGATGTGGTAGCTCTCACCTTAAGTCTCACCACATCAAGGCTGAGACAGAAGGATGGCAAGTTTCAGGTCTGGGATATATAATCAAACCTTTTCTGAAAACCATGACAACAGCCATAATGAAAGGAAACATCATTTCTAAAATATTTTCCTCTTGTATAATTTGGAAGAGTTTCTGTCACAGTTTATTGTGGCAAAAGAGAAAAACATTACCTAATTTTTTCCCTTTTATTCCATGCAAAATAGATGGAAGAAGGAAAAAAAAGTCTCTCAAGTAGACATAGTCAAAAAAACTTTTTAAATAAAAAGAAGGAAGTGAGAATTTACCTTGTCTACATTTAAACCAATACCTTTTATTTCCACATCCCAAAAATCTTTATAAGTAATATTGGCTCACTTCATATGTCATTTATAAACTCATTAGTGGGATTCCTTGTTAAAATGACATTATATCTCTAATAATTATAAGAAGGTGTTGACAGAAAATAAAAGTGTACAGAAACAATGAAACAAAATTTGGAAGAAATCTCCACTAATGAATTGTGTTGTCAAAAATGAAACCAAATAACTACAAGTGATTTATACATTAATTACTTTAACTAAGGTACACGTTTCATTGATGAAAAATATTAAACTTGAAGAGCAAGTAATTGGACAAAGGTCTGGCACTTTGCTGAGTATGTATTACAATGTGAAAATTTTTGTCAATTTTCACTCAGGGAAGATGAATTTTTATGATGAATTAAAAATGTACAGTGTGTTCAATTCAAGTTAGAAAATAAGACCACAGTTTACCTAAGGAAACATGAAAAATAAATTAATTATGAAACAAAAAGAAAGCACTTGACTAATCCAAAAGATAAACAGCTAAGTGTTAACTAAACAGGAAAAGAATGACAAGTTACATCAATGGAAAAGAAATCTCAAACAATTCAAAGGAACAACTGTAATTGGATTTTCAATAATAGAATAATATAAAGAACAATTGTGAATAAGAAGACAGCTGTATGCAACTATGAGTGTTAAAAAGAAAGTGAGTTGAATTTCCAAATCTATACAATGGAATAAGGATATCTTATAATGACAAAAGGCACACTTGTTCAAGATGATATAAAAGCACATGCTTCTATTATTTAACATTTGATTGAAAGAGCTAATGCTAAAGTGTTAAGAAATAAAAAAATATCATAACAATTCCAAAACCTTACTGATAATGAACTAAACAATTGTTCTTTTAGTATATTTTATATTTTATTTTTACATCTATGAAAGCATTTTTTCTTTTATTGAAAATAACTTCTTTCATATACTATATTCTGATTATGGCTTCCCCACTTTCTAAACCTCCCAGTTCCTCCCACCTCCCCTTCCATATGGATCTATCCCCTTGTTTCCTAATATTAGAAAACAAACAGGCTTATAAGGGATAATAGTGAAATTTAATATAACAAAACTAAAACAAGCACATTGGAATAAGACAAAACAAACAAATATAAGTAAAATAACCCAAGAAAAAGCACAAGAAATAGATATAGATGCAGAGATAGACTTGTTTACACAGTCAGGAATCCCCCAAAAAGTACAAAACTGGAAGACATGTTTTATTTGCAAAAGACCTATAAGATAAAATAAAAACAAAAAATAAATTAATAATAAAAAATTTAAAAGGTAAAACTGTATTTAAAAACAGAAAAGAAAAAAAGGAAAAGTCTTGACATGATATTATGAGATGAAGTATCTCCAAAGATACTGTTAAGCTCACTTTCTGTTGGCCACCTTTTTTATTTCTTCTATCTTCTTGTATTTTGATCTAAGAATATGGTATGACAAATTTCTATTTTTGAAATATGTATTTCTTGGATATTTAAAAAATTTATCATTCTCCAGTTAGAATATACTCAGTAATCTATATTTAGGACATGTACACATACATGAGTATGTGTATACATGTCACAAACAGATATTTTTAAAAGCATAATGCTCATTTTTAATGATTTCCCATACAATAATTATAAGTCCATACAATGTATTGCATTACACAGAGAAAGTAAAGCATAAATGGATCAAGTATAGGTGGTCTCCTAATTAGAATGGCTAGACTTGCACTTATAAACAAAACTCTCTGTGATGAAGCCTTTTTTTTGACATGCTTCTTAGTCTCTCTTCATCCTTTTACTTTAAGAGTTACTCTATTTCAAAACAAGTCTATAGTCATTTTAGGAAAACATGCTATAAAACAAAAAAAGAAGACATGGTTGCAGTTTTTCTTATCTTCCTGATTTTATAGCTTTATTGCAGCAGCAAGGAATATATGGGGATAATGGAAACATTCAATTCTTTTCTTCTGAATAAAATGGTATTCATAGGGATTTACTCCAGAATACCTCCTATGTATTTTCCACAAAATTTTCTGCTGTTGTGAAAATGACAGTTGTTTTAAAACCCCAGATGTTTGCTGCAATTTGGATTAAATAATATTACACTTGGTTTGTATTTCTTACAGTTTATATTATTGAGTTGAGAATGATTTTTATTGCATTTTTGTCAAAAATTTCAAGTGTATAATGTAATTGCTGAATAGTGTGGTATGTATAAAAGTATATCCATAATGTTTGAAAAACTCTCTTTCAAATTATGATGTATATTTTCCTTCTATGTAATTGTAAGTTTTATGTAGAAAGACACTTTTTGAAAATATTTTTTGAAATTAAATATAATTAAACTTTTACCCTTTCCATTTTTTTGTTCTGAACAACCTTAAATTTTATTAAATAAAAAATGCATAAACACAACTCTAAGTTAATAAACAGAAAAGTTAAATACAATTCATCACTTACAAAATGGACTATTGTATAATTAGTAATATCATCCATAAACTTGTACTATTTTCAAGCTTTAAAAAATACATTTAAAAAAAACACCTCCAGCTTCAATTTAACAGATACAACTGCAGCATTAGAGATGCTGCTCAACACTTCTGCCTCTTCTTGCTGATGAGGCAAGGATCTTCTCCAGGGAATCTTCACCTGATCATCACCAGGGAATGCGATTATGATGGGCATTCCCTTCAGGAATAAACAGTTCAAACAAGGAAGAGAGTTGGTAATTATAGAATATTGGAAAATGACAATTGCCCAGGTTTGCAAATGAGTTAGTGAAAACATAAACAATCATTGGTGGAAGAAGAAGACAAAAACATAATTCATGAACTAAATCCAACATTAAAGCAATTCATAAGCTAAATCCAACATTAAAGCAATTTATAAACTAAATCCAACATTAAAACAATGTTTTTTCAGTGTGTGTTCTTGTGTGGGTTCAAGAGCAGTTTGTAAGCTTGTAGTAGTTACATTTAGCCTATAGATGGTATTGGGCAGGACTCCCCAGGTTAGGACTACATTGAAGAGAGTGGGCTTCTTCCACGTCAGGCAGCTCAGTATCTGNTTTAAATCTTTTCAACCCATCTTGCTTGACATATACAGAAACATAGTTGGAAAAGTTCAGGGGTGCCACAGCAACCAGGTGGATGTTACAGTAAGTGACTATGGAGAATTTCCCAGACCATCCTCTTTCTAAAGATGGACATGTGTTGCTGAGAAAAGGTTATTTGTTGGTCTCTAGAAATGTAATCTGCATATTTACAAGTGAACACTCCACAGTCACTGTGGAGGAATCTCCTTTGTTGTTGAGGAATCTCCTTTGATGTCATACTGTATTGTTTCCACTCGCAAGAGTCCAGCTCAATGTTCCTTCGAGTTTTGCTTTCATTTTGTAAATATTCGAAGATGGTTTGACAAATACTCTGTCCATTGTGTCCCATTGAATCTAGATAGGTAATGTTCCGTTTTCTTATGTCAACCACAACAAGGCTCCAATGTACCTTCCAGTGAATAGGAACAAGAAGAATTTTTTCGTTGAATAAATTCATTCCTCAACTTCATCGTTTAACAGAGGTATACCCACCATGTTTTAGTTTTGGATAAAAGAACATGTTGAATATGTAGAGATCTGGGTATCCTTTTTGTTTTGCTCAATCAGAAGATTCATGTAAAAATTGATGATTTCATCATTAAGCCAGTGGCCTGGATGTAGAGTCTGGATATCTCCTCAAGTAATTTGCAGTTTAAAGGCACTGCTTAGGATTTCTTTTTTGGGCCCTGGGCCCAGTGCCGTTTTGATTTCATTTTCCATGTCCTCTGTAACATCAAGGACTTCTTCCATTCCTCCGCCCTTTTCTTGGTCTACAACAGGCGTTTTCTCTGCTCTAACTCCTGCTATCTTGTTGAGGAGTGACCTGCTGCTGCCACTGTGCAGGATGACTTGAGCCTCTGCTCCTAGCAAGTCAGGCTCCAAGTGGTGTCCCCTTCTCCCTTCAAGGTTTACTGCATCTTTCTTCTGTGTATCAGAAGACTTCTCTGTACACGTCATCACTCTTTTGTCTGGTGGAAGACACTCTGTTGTGGCAACAACACTAGATTGTTTAGGATCACACTCGGTTGTTGTGGCTCTATCAGTGTGCCCTTCCACACAACCTTTGATCTTCAAGGGATCCTCAAGGGTTGTGTGAACTCTGTGTGGGTCAGAGTTCATAAGATCACTGGGTTGAGGATGCTGCAGTAATCTTGGGTACTTTTGCCTTTGGTGGTTTTCGGCATATTCCTCCATGACACAACAGGGCCGCTTGTGACCCTTGCCACCATCAGCAGCCTTTCTCCCAGTTACACCCTGCTCCTGTGGACCTTTGGCCCACCCTAGGGGCTTTAGTTGTGTTGGATTGTCATGCTGGGCTTTCTGGACCTCATCCTTTCATAGCTGTTGACTTTGAAGCTCTAGGTCTTGGTGTTCCTGAGGTATCCTTTTCTGAGTTTTGCTGGACTCTTCAAACTGTGAATTCGGCCCACCCTCATCCTGGAATTTTGGTTTTTTATCTTTTCTCAAATCTTCTGACTCGATCTCCGTCCCACCTTCCTCCTGATGTTTCTGTTTTTGACCTTGTCCAGAAGGTCCAGGTTTCATCTCCATCCCACACTGTTTAGGTTGCCACATGTACTCTGCCTGGATTTGCCTTTGCTGGGTGCCGGCTCCCTGGTATGGTATAGCCTTCCTATTTCCAAATGACTTTGGGCATCAGGGTCAGTGAGAGTATGAAGCCAATGGAGCTGGCAACAGGAACCGATTGGTGAATAATCAAATGTTGGCAGTTCACCGGGGTTCACTGTGGGAAAACCCGTGGAATTCTAGGATTTCTTCCTCAGAAGGGTCCCACAAGGGCTCAGTAACCGGCTAAAGACCTACAACTTCGAAATCAGACCAATTGTCCAAACCAACACAGGACACCACTAGGTGATGCCTGACTCGGAGGTTGCCCTACCCACAGCCTTCAAGGTTCCGAAGCTGATTGTGATGTGACCTGAAAGAACGTAAATCAACGTTCTTTGGAGGGTGGCGGCCCTGCTCACCCCCAAGTGGGTCCAGGAGTTGGAAGACAGCCTTAGATTGTTGCGAACTAATCACACACATCTCAGTTCCTTTCTGCAGAGCACAGGGTTACCTAGATCATCTCAGCATAATCTAGCTTGTCTTGATTAGTACACTTGTCTTTTAGGAAATTGTCCATCATGGTCAGTAATAGAAAACAAAATATAATTGCCCTTCAAAATGGTCCCTCATGATATGTTTACTAATTACAAAGAAAAAAATAGAATTTTACAGTTATAAAACCCAATAGGTACTGTTGTGTGACAAAACTTTTCACGGGGGAATGAAACACACACATCTACTCTCCCCAGATAGAGAACCCAGGACAGATCAAAGGACAGATACCACCAAAGTTCAACTTGGTGAACTAATAAGTTTTATTGTGGTTACTTACAGTAATATGGGTGAGGGGTTATTTACAGGAGCAGAAATGACTCAAAGACAGGTGCATCATCATAGCCCTCCCTCAGCATGAATGACAACTTACAAAAGCTGGGAACCTGGAAACATTGCACACTGTGAAGGCAACTTAACAGGTTGAAGAGTATTCTTTCCTAGTGACTCAGTTGATCTAAACCTCTTTCAAGCAGCTGGCTGGTTTCTGCTTCTTCCAGGTAGCTGATCTGAAGTCGGCTCTTCTGAGAATCTTCCTTGCTGATCAGCTTCCTTCCATCTGAGAGGGACTCTCAGCTTTTATTGCTTATTCTGGCAAGGAGAGGTCTAGTGAATCTTGTCACTAGAATCAGGGACTTTCAGAGCTCTTTTGAGTTGTCTTGCCACTTAAGGAGCTTCCCACAGGGTGGAATGTTTCAATCTTGGAGGAACCTGTTGCACAACAGGTACCAACACACCAACAATAAGTATGTTGCCATAAGAGAGTAAATAAAATCTCAGCATTGTCAATAGGATTTATTGAGAAAAAGATACATCACTACCTGGGTGACAGTCCCGGCAATAACACAAGCCCTGAACTGGTCCTTAGAAAACAGTAGGAAGAATTAAATTGGAGCTGGAGTTACAGATGCGTGGTTTTTCAGTGTTACCTTTTCCATTTTATCTCTACAAATCTTCCTATCTAATCTCTTTCATTCTCACTCAAATTCATGTATATTTTTTTAATTTACTTATATCACTTAATAGAATTAAGTGAAAGTGAATGGGATGTATCATGTGATTCTAAGTCATAAAGAGTAGTCTAAGTTTTACTTACACTTTTAAATTACTCACTCTTAGGGAAAGCAGCTGATATATTGGAAGACAAAATTATCATATCAAGGAACTTAGGCCTTCTTCCAACAAACAGCACGGACTTTGCAAGTTATCAGTAAATCACCTGAGAATCAGACCTGCTGGGTCAAGTCTTTAGATTACTGCCACCTCCATAATATTATCACAAAAACTTCAGGGAAGATATTGAGACATTTCTTCTGAACAAAGCTGTTGCTGAATCATCTAACTACAAAAATTATAATAATTAATATATGCTTTCATTTTTTAAGTTTCTAGACAATAAAAATGGAGTCAGTGTTTAGAAGGATAACTAATGGCATGTATGATGGGTCCTTATTTCTAGGAAATCTTGATAAATATTTTGATGATGAAGGAAAGTTAACACATAATACCACATGGGGTATTTTTGCAATACTAGTCAATAGTAACATTACTGATATTTTTATGATTAATTATTTTTTAATCAATACATGCATATAAATATATATATGTATATGTTCATTTATGTATGTACTTTTATGCTCCATAAGAGTACACCAAAATGATATAAATTATTATTTACAGCATGTGACATTAATATTTCTCTTTGCTCTTCCGCATTTTTCATATTTTCTATAAGTATTCTTTCATTCAGTTACTATATCTTACTTTTCTTAAGAAAATTTTCCCTTCATATTACATATCAATCAAAGATCCCACTCTTCCTGCTTCTTCCCAGCTTCCCCCTCCCAAAAGACCCCCCTCTCTCCACCACAAGAAGGCAGGGCACTTCTAGTAGAGGCAAGTCCAAGCCCCCCCTGCCTTAAGGCTGCAGAAGGTGTCCCATCATAGGTATTGGGCTCCAAAAATACCACTCATGCACCAGGGATGGATTCTGATCCCACTGCCAGGGGGCCCTCCAAGCACATCTAGTTACACAAATGTCTCCCCATGCTGAGGGCCCAGCCCAGTCCCATGCAGGCTCCAAAGCTGTTTATTTAAATTTCATGAGTTCCCACTAGTTTGGTTTGGTCATCTCTCCAGGTTTTCCACATTATGATCTTTATGCACTTGCTCATAGAATCTCTCTTCTCTCTCCCTGACTGGACTCCTGGAGCTAAGTCTGGTGCCTGGATGAGGATCTCTGCATCTGCTTCCATCAGTCACTTCAGAAAAGCTCTGTGATGACAATTAGGGTATTCACCAATCTGATCACTGGAGCAAGCCAGTTCAGTTCAGGCACCCTCTCCATTATTTCTAGTAGTCCAAGCTGAGGTTATCCCTTGAGATTCCTGGGAACTTACCTAGCACTTGATATTTCTCTATCCCTGTGATGTCTACCTCTGTCATGATATCTCTTTCACAACTCCATCCCTATACAGCTCAACCATCCCAGTCCCTTATGTTCTCATTGCCCATCCCCTACCCTCCATTGCCCACACCTCATCCCCAGTTTACTCATAGAGATCTCATATATTTCCCCTTCCCAGGGTGATCCATGCATCCCTCTTTGGGTCTTCCTTGTTAGCTAGCTTCTCTGGAGCTGTAGGTTGTAGCCTGGTTATCCTTTGCTTTCCATCTAGTATCCACTTATGAGTGAGTACATACCATATTTGTCCTTCTGGGTTTGGGTTAGCTCACTCAGGATGATATTTTCTAGTTCCATCCATTTGTCTGCAAATTTCATATGGTCATTGTTTTTCTCTGCTGAATAGTACTCCATTGTGTATATGTACCACATTTTCTTAATCCATTGTTCAGTTGAGGGGCATCTAGGTTGTTTCCAGGTTCTGGCTATTATGAATAATGCTGCTATGAACATAGTTGAGCATGTGTCCCTATGGTATGATTGAGCATTCCTTGGGTATATGCCCGAGAGTGGTATAGCTGGGTCTTAAGGAAGATTGTTCCACATCATCTCCAACATAAGCTGCCTTCAATGTTTTTGATCATAGCCATTGTTACATGTGTAAGGTGGTATTTCAGAGTCGCTTTGATTTGCATTTCCCTGATGACTAAGGATGTTGAGCAATGCCTTAAATGTCTTTCAGCCATTTGAGATTCTCCCTTTGCAAATTCTCTGTTTAGATCTGTAGCCCATTTTTAATTGGATTGTTCGTTATTTTGATGACTAGTTTCTTGAGTTCTTTATATATTTTGGAGATCAGCCCTTTGTCAGATGTGAGGTTGGTGAAGAATTTTTCCCATTCTGTATGCTGTAATTTTGTCTTATTTACTGTGTCCTTTGCCTTACAGAAGCTTCTCCATTTCAAGAGGTCCCATTTATCAATTCTTGCTTTCAGTGTCTGTGCTACTGCTGTTATATTTAGGAAGTAGTCTCCTGTGTCAATTCATTCAACACTACTTTCTACTTTCTCTTCTATCAAGTTTAATGTAACTGGTTTTATATTGAGGTCTTTGATCCACTTGGACTTGTTTTATGCATGTTGATAGATGTGGATCTATTTGCAATCTTCTACATGTTGACATCCAGTTATGCCAGCACCATTTGTTGAAGATGCTTTCTTTTTTTATTGTACAGTTTTGACTTCTTTGTCAAAAATCAGGTGTTCATATGTGTGTGGGTTAATGTCAGGGTCTTCAGTTCAATTCCATTGGTCCACATGTTGGTTTTTATGCCAGTACCTAGCTGTTTTTATTACTATAGCTCTATCGTAGAGCTTGAGGTCAGGGATGATGATGCCTCCAGAAGAGGCTTTATTGTAAAGGATTGTTTTAGCTATCCCGAGTTTTTTTGTTTCTCCAAATGAAGTTGAGTATTGTTCTTTTCAGGTCTGTGAAGAATTGTGTTGGGATCTTGATGGGGATTTCATGTAATCTGTACATTATTTTTCATAAGATTGCCATTTTTACTATGTTAATCCTACCTATCCATGAGTATGGGAGATCTTTCCATTTTCTGATATCTTCTTCAATTTCTTTCTTCAGGGACTTAAAGTTCTTGTCATACATGTCTTTCACTTGCTTAGAGTTATTCCAAGATATTTTATATTATTTGTGGCTATTGTAAAGGGTTATGTGTCTCTGATTTCTTTCTCAGCCCATTTATCATTTGTATACAGGAGGGCTACTGATTTTTTTTTTGAGTTAACCTTGTATCTTGCCACATTACTGAAGGTGTTTTTCAGCTGTAGGATTTCCCTGGTAGAATTTTTGGGATCACTTATGTATATTATCACAGCATCTGCAAATAGTGAAAGTTTGACTTCTTCCNTTCCAATATATATCCCCTTGATCTCCTTCTGTTGTCTTACTGTTCTAGCTAAAACTTCAAGTATTATATTGAATAAATATTGAGAGAGTGAGGAATAAATATGGAGAGAGCAGGCAGCCTTTTATTGTTCCTGATTTTCATGGAATTGCTTTGAGTTTCTCTCCATTTAATTTAATGTTGGCTGTTGGCTTGCTGTAAATTGCCTTTATTATGTTTAGGAATGTTCCTTCTACTCCTAATCTCTTCAAGTCCTTCATCATGAAGGGATTTTGGATTTTGTCAAAGGCTTTTTCAGCATCTAATGAGATGATCATGTGGTTTTTTTTCTTCCAGTTTGTTTATATGGTATATTACATTGACAGATTTTCATATGTTGAGCCATGCTTGCATCTCTGGGATGAAGCCTGCTTGATCATGGTAGACAATTTTTTTTATGTGTTCTTGAATTCCATTTGCCAATATTTTATTGAGTATTTTTGCATCAATGTTCATGAGGGAGATTGGTCTGTAATTCTCTTTCTTGGATTTTTGTGTAGTTTGGGTAACAAGGTTAACTTTAGCCTCATAAAAGTGTTTGGTAATGTTCCTTCTGTTTCTATTATGTGGAACAATTTGAAGAGTACTGGAATTAGTTCTTTGAAAACCTGGGCTTTTTTTGGTTGGAAGACTTTTAATGACTGTTTCTATTTCCTTAAGGGTTATTGGTCTATTTGAAGAGTTTGTTTGGTCTTGATTTAACTTTGGTATGTGGTATCTATCCAGAAAATTGTTTATTTCTTTCAGATATTTCAATTTTGTGGAGTACAGGTTTTTGAACTATAATATGATGATTCTCTGGATTTCCTCATTGTCTGTTATTATGTCTCCCTTTTCAATTCTGATTTTGTTAATTTGGGTGTTCTCTCTTTGCCTTTTGGTTAATTTGGATAAGGGCTTGTCTACCTTGTTGATTTTCTCCAAGAACCAAATCTTTGTTTCATTGATTCTTTGTATTGTTCTCTTTGTTTCTATTTTAATTATTTCAGCTCTCAATTTGATTATTTCCTGGCATCTATTGCTCCTTGGTGAATTTGGTTCTTTTTATTCTAGATCTTTTAGGTGTGCTGTTAAGTGACCAGTGTGAGTTTTCTCAAACTTCTTTATGTGGGCACTTGGTTCTATGAATTTTCCTCTTAGCACTGCTTTCANAGTGTCCCATAAGTTTGGGTATGTAGTACATTCATTTTCATTTAATTCTAGGAAGTCTTTAATTTCTTTCTTTATTTCATCCTTGACTCATTGGTGTTTCANTTGAGCATTATTCAGTTTCCATGAGATGGTAGGCTTTCTGTAATTTTTTGTTGTTGTTGTTGAAATCTAATTTTAACCCATTTTGGTCTGGTAAAATACAGGAGGTTATTTCATTTTTTTTTGTATCTGTTGAGATTTGCTTTGTGGCAGAGTATGTGGTTGATTTTAGAGAAGATTCCATAGGATGCCGACAAGGTATATTCTTTTTTGTTAGGGTGGAATGTTCTGTAGATATGAATTAAGTCCATTTGGGTCATAATATCTGCTAAGTCCCTTATTTATCTGTTAAGTTTCAGTCTGACATATCTGTCCAGTGGTGAGAGTGGGGTGTTGAAGTCTCTATTAATGTGTGGGGTTGTTGTGAGATTTAAGCTTTAGTAATGTTTCTTTTATATAAGTGAATGCCCTTGTATCTAGGGCATAGATGTTAAGACTTGAAACTTCATCTTGGTGGATCTTTCCTGTGATGAGTATGTAATGTTCTTCCCAAACTCTTTTGATTGATTTTAGTTTGAAGTCTATTTTTTTAGATATTAGGATAGCTACACCAGTTTGCTTCTTAAGTCCATTTGATTGGAAAGTCTTTTACTCTGAGGTAGTGTCTGTCTTTGAAGTTGAGGTGTGTTTCTTATATGTAGCAGAAGGATGGATCCCGATTTCGTATCCATTCTGTTAGCCTGTGTCTTTTTATAAGTGAATTGAGTCCATTGATGTTAAGGGATATTAATGAACAGTGATCATTAATTTCTATTATCTTTTGGTGGTAGTGTGTGTGTATTTCCCTTCTTTAGGATTGATTGCTGTGAGGTTATCTACTGCCTGTGTTTTCATAGGTGTATCTAACTTCTTTAGGTTGGAATTTTCCTTCTAGTGCTTTCTGTAGGGCTGGATTTATGGATACCTATTGTTTAAATCTGGTTTTGTCTTGGAATGTTTTGTTCACTCCATCTATGTTGATTGAGAGTTTTGCTGGGTATATTAGTCTAGGCTAGCATCCATGATCTCTTAGTGTCTGCATTATATATGTCCAGGACCTTCTGGCTTTCATAGACTCCATGGAGAAGTCTGGTATTATACTGATGGGTCTACCTTTATAAGTCACATGGCCTTTTTTCCTTTGCTGCTCTGTATATTTTTTCTTCATTCTGTATGTTTAGTAGTTGTGGCAGGGGGGACTTTTTTGAGATCTAGTCTATTTGGTGTTCTGTAAGTGTCTTATATCTTCATAGGCATTTCCTTCTTTAAATTGGAAAAGTTTTCTTCTGTGATTTTGTTTACTATATTTTCTGTGCCTTTGAGTTGGTATTCTTTTCCTTCTTCTATCCCTATTATTCTTAGTTTTGGCCTTTTCATGGTCTCCCAGATTTCCTGGATATTTTGTGTTATGACTCTTTTGGCTTTGGTGTTTCCTTTGACTGACGAATCTGTTCCCTCTGTTGTTTCCTTTACACCAGAGATTCTCTCTTCCATCTCTTGTATTCTGTTGGTTATGCTTTTATCTGTGGTTCCTGTTCATTACTCA
>LZPO01115351.1:1302335-1313611 GCA_001675575.1 Neotoma lepida | reverse complement strand
TTATTGATTTCTTTCAATTTTTGTTTGTCTTTTCCTCAATTTCTTTATTGCATTATTCCAATTTTTGTTCGTTTTTTCCTCAATTTCTTTAAGGCATTTTTCATTTCTTTAACAGTTTCTAGCATCTTCAAGAGGTTATTTTTAAGGTCACTTTCTTCTGCTTCTTCTAAATTGTGTTGTTTACATCTTGCTATTTTAGAAGGGCTAGAGGTTCTGGTGATGTCATATTTCTCTTTATGTTGTTGTATGTAGTTTTGCACTGGTGTCTACCCATCTCTTCCTTCAGTAGGTATAAGAGGTGCCTATGTCTGAGTGAGCTACTATTGGTCCAGGCTGTTCTTGCTGTGTCTGTGTCTCAAGGGGACACTCTGTGTCCAATCTTAGCTCTTGGTCTAATTGGAGCTGGCTGATTCTGTATCTCAGGGAGCTGCTCTTGGTCCAATCCAAGCTGGCTGATTATGTGGCTCAGGGAGCCAATCTTGGTCTTATCAGCACTCTTGGTCCAATCAGAGCTGGTGGATTCTGTGTCTCAGAAAATCACTCTTGGTCCATTGAGAGCTGGTAGATTCCAGGTCTCGGGAATCCACTGGGGTCACAGGAGGATGGATATTGGGGTAGAGCGTGGTTCTTGTTGATTGTGGGGTCTGATGGGGGGTTTCGGTAGAAGGATTGCCTGCAGGAGTTTTTCCTCCTCGCTGGCAACTGGGGCAGAGATTGGTGGGGGTTCCCAGGGACTGGTTGTGTCCCAGGGCCTAGGTCCTAGAGGCAGGACTCTCAGGGTCAGAGAAGAGTTACTTACCTCTTGGTCCACTCCAATTACTATATCTTAAGCTATTATATTATAGCTACTAGAATTATGTTTTTTTCTAGAATGATAAAAATGTTTTACATATTTGAAATTTAGCAGTGACATACATAGATCATTTCTAAAATACATTTACTTTACCATCATGTACAGTATTTCATATGATGATTACTGGTTGTGACGTTTGAATGAGAATGGTCCCCAAAAGCTCATATATTTGAATATTGGGACACTAGGGAGGCATTATTTAAAAGGATTAGGAGGTGTGGTCTTGTTTTGGATGAAATGTGTCATTGGAAGTGGGCTTTGAGGGTTCAAAAGTCCAAGCCAGGCCCAGTGTCTTCTCTCTTCCTGCTGCCTGTGGATCAAGATGTTGAAATCTCAGCTACTTCTCCAGTGTCATAGCTGGCTGCATGCTGCAATGCTTCCTGCCATTATCATAATGAACTGAACTTCTGAATCTTTAAGCAAGTATCAATTAAATACTTTCTTTTATAAGAGTTGTCATGGTTGTGATACCTTTTCTCAGCAATAGAACACTTACTAAGACTCTGGTATAGAGAAAAAGAATAATTCGAGAAGCAGAATGGAGAATGCTGCCAGTATAGTGGTGTTTGTATTATATATATATTGGATAAACAAGATCTCATTAGAAATTCACAGATGAAACATATATGGAGAACACTAAGGGGAAAGCCATTAATATTTGGAAAGGCATGGACATCCTAGCAAAGAGGAGTTAGTGTGAAGTCTTCAAATTGGATACTTAAATAACATGAACAATGATAGTCAGGAGACTAATAGGGCTGCAACAAATAAAAATAGAGAGGGAAAAGATAGGAAATGAGCTCAGAGGGGTTACTGTGTGGCATATCATAATGCATGATCTATACCAGTGATTATCCATTAATTTTGCCTATAAAAAGATGCATTATAAAGAAGTAAAAAGAAATAGCTACTTAAAATAACTTTTGAAATAGGTAAGACAAACATTTTTAAGAACTACAAATGTACACCTGCAATGAAATAAAATCACCAAAATAATTAAAAATGTATTTGTTAAGGTCTATAAATATGGTATCACAAAAATAAGTAATACAGAGAGAATTATCAAATTATCTTAGATCAATTCAGTCTATTTTTATTAATATGATTTTCTCATCTATTGGCTATTTTAAACAAAATTAAATACAAAATAAAAGCTAAGATTAGGACTCAGTGTTCATTGGATATTTCATTACATTAGCAATCTACAATGTCTCCACTCTCAAAACTCCTATCTCCCACTCTTTCATTAGAAATTCAATTTTCAAAATAAGTGATTATTTCCATTTTTAAAAACTCTTCCTAAGCCAAGTGCATATTCCACGTTTCAGCATGAATAAATTTTATCCACACAGATAGTGGGGATTGAGATCCAGAAATTAAAAATAAACATTTTCACTGAAAAACTATAAATAATTTCCAAATTGTGTGGATAAAGCAGATATGATCCTGACAAAGTGCAAAAACATGTCAGTTGTTTAAATAATACAACCATCATTCATTATGGGTCCAAATATGTTCTTGGGCTAATAAAATAATATAAAAGCTTTTTTCTTCATTTTCTTTCCACACATTGATTTACAAGTAAGAGAAGGTATTGGGAAAATTATATAAAAAATATGCACTCAAACATCAGAAATAATCACTAAACAAAATCTATGGACTAGAGTTATGAATATTTGAATAAAAATTATATTTATTTCCTGATCTGTCTTAAGTTTCTAAAGGAGCAGTAAATTAATAAGAAAACACAATCTTTCTTGTGATCCCTCATCCTAAAACTAATAGTTTATTTCTGCTTATTTAAACTGTATCATCCTTAAATCTGGTACCTCCTCAGGTTCATGGTCACCATGTTTATAAAAGCCCCCAATCTCACTGACAGTCCTCACTTACTCTTCTTTTAAATTTACATAAAATGTAATTACATAATTTCCCTCTTCCACTCCTTTCTACAGCTCCTATGTTCACACACCCCTTATGGAAATGTATGTCTGTCTCTTAAATAACCATTGCTTTTATGAATTACATATGAATAAATAAACACGTATAAATACAAGCTGATGAGTCCATTCAGTGTCCATTCATGTATAGGTTTCCAGGGCTTATCACTCTGTATTAAATAATGAATATGTGCCTTATTCCTGGGAAACACTAATTTTGCCTTCCTCAGCAATAGTTAACCACTTCACAGATCTTCATGTAAGGGTGGGACACCATGAGATTTCATTCATATACATCGGAATGTCAACTGTTGTTAGGGTTGTTCACTGGGGCCTTGTAAAAAGGTTTGTTGTTGAAATTTTGTGGATATAGATTCCCTGTCAGAGCTAAAAGGCACAATCTCACAGCAGACTCCCTAATCTTCTGGCTCTTAAAATCTTTCTGATCCAATTTCCTGGATGTGAAAAGTTTCTTGAGCCTTGCATATAGGAATTGTGTTGTAGATGTATCAATTGTGACTATGCAAAGCACAAGCAGTTGTTCTCTGCATTTTGATTACTTGAGGTCCTTTGAAATGCCCACCTTCTGCTGAAAAACAGAAGTTTCTTGGATAAGAAACTTTGTATAAGGATAAGTATTTAGAATGCAGCTAGAAATTATGCTGGTTTTGGAAAGAAGTAGTAGCTTCTATTCTAAGATCTATGACCTCACTAGTCACTTGTACTTGGTGAATTTAAAAGCAGCAGACATGGTTTCCCTTCTTTTAAGTGGATTTGAATGCAATTAGACAGTGATTGGTTGCTAACAAGATACAAGGGTCACTACTGCATCTTTAGGGATATCATACTATGCTGCTTATAGCTGTGGTTCATAGAAATCACAGCTGGATAGAACTATTGATCGCTTTCCTCCCTCAGTAGCTTTCATATCAGCTTCAAGTACTATAAAAGACAGTCATCAAAGAAGAAGAGGCTTTTGGTCAGTTCTAAATCAAATCCTATGTCCTATGTCCAAAGTGAGTGGTGTCCTCAGAAATATGAACTTCTCTTCCATTTTTGGGAGGCAACCAAGGGCCATAAAATCACCTATGATTTTTGAGGCATCCTGGACTCCCCTGACCAACAACTTAAAATGATATTTATCATGCCTTATACTAGGGCTTTTGTTAGTCTATAGCTCTTTTTGGGAATAGTATCACTTCACATGGTATAATTTTATTTAAATCATATAATTTTCATTGTACCTACACACACATATGTCATGTATACTCTTACTTATATGTAATTTCATAAAAATATAGAATATTGATTCCCAATCTCATTCAAGCATCCCTAATGTTTTTTAGTTATCTTTCCTCACTCTCCTTCTTTGTTTTCTTTCCCACTTTATCTTCAATAAAGTAGTTTCTCCTTATTTTTTCCCATTTTCTTCTTCATATTACTTGTACTCTGCTGTTCCCCTCTCTAGAGCTTTCCCATAGAGTTCCTTTCTTTCTTCCTGGTTTCTGCCATTGTACTGGATTATATATTCACTACTGAAGATTTGGAGCTAGAAACCACAGATAAGAGAGAAGATATGGCAATTTTATTTCTGGGTCTGGATTACTTCATTCAATATGAAATATTTAGTTACATACATTTACCTTAAAATTTTATGACTTCATTTTTATAATCTGTTCTATATATTTACTGCATTTTAATTACCCATTCATCAGTTGGAAGACACTTAGATTGTTTTCATTTCCATGCTATTATGAACAGAGTGGCACTGAAATATTTCTGAGCTAGTATCTATGGAGTAGGATGTTTTTATTAGCTCTCATTCACAATCTTATTAACACCTATCATATGTCTTGGTAAATCAGTGCCAGTCATCTATTATTCACTATTGGTATTAAATTCAGTTCAATTTAATATTGCTCATCGCAGCATATAAGTCAAACACCAATGTTATGCTTCCAGTATCAGCCAGTCCATATTGTAGACTATTGGTGATTAAACTTCTGGAGCATAGTGTATTTTTTATATTCTAAAATTTTTTTGAAGATCCTCAAGTTATTTTAGCTTATATGCATCATATTTATTGATATTTATCACATTAATAATTAAATCTTGTAGTTGTTTAAATTTTAATTTATTAATATGTTTTAAATAGCAATAATAATCTGCTTTTATTAAGACATAAGTACCATGGTTTATGAAAATGACCATATTTTCAAAACACAGTAAATGGAATATGTTGCATTATCTTACAATTAAATTTTTTAATGTCTTGTTCCATGATTGGAATGCATGTCCCTTGAAATTCATGGACTAGAAATTTAATGCAAAAGGCAACAGTGTTGAGAGGTGGGATGGTTAAAAGGTTATTACAACATGAAAGCTTTGGTTTTAGAATACATAAATGTAATCATAAAAGTTGTGAGTTATCATGGGTGTTGTTTGAAGTTAAAGGATGGGTTTTCACCCCTTACTTCTCTCTTACTTGCATTCTCTCACACTTGATTGTTCTTCTACCTTCTGTCATTGGGTTATAAAATATGTAAACTCATGCCAAATAACAGTGTCTTGGTTGTTGTGCTTCCTAATCTCCAGAATTGTAAGACGTATCTTTAATAAGTTAACTAAGCTAAAATATTTTATTATATTAGAACAAATTTGGTAGACTTTTAACTAATAAGCTATATCTGAAAGTCCATAAATTGTATTCAGTCTATTGTGTGATGTTATTTAGTTGCCATATATGTGGAAATTTTAGCCTCAGTGATACAAAGAAAAAGAAAAATCTTATATATTCCCCTGAAGTTATCTTAGAGACTTCTAAAAGCCTTTAAGGTATTCTTTAAGAACTTCTGCCAGATATTTTGCTGTAAAGCTGTAATAACAGTAATGTGAGAAGCTGAAACAGGAAGATTACTAGTCAGAAACTGGGACTATATATCACATTCACTGACCTCAAATAAAATATGTAATTGGGTCTGCAACAATGGCTAAGTCTAAAATGTGCCTGTCATGAAAACATGAAGGCCTGAATTTTTTTATTCCCAATATCCATATAAATTCTGGGTATGGCAATGTGCCCTTGTTATCTACATGACTGGGGGTAAAGACAGAGGGATCCCTCGTTTGTGATCCCTTATGGTCAGCTTGACCAGTCAATTCCAAGTATTCAGGTTCAGTGAGACACCCTAACCCCCCAAATAGTTAGACTATGATAAAGGATGATATTCCACCTGGACCATTGACTTCCACACATTCATAAACATGTGTGTGCACACACATATAAAAATTTAGCATAAAGATATTCAGGTTATTTACAAAAGTAGTTACATAAAAATTATTTTAATGCAACATACAAATATATGCATGAGGTTCTATGGCAGACATTTTTAAAATAAAAATCTAGGGCATGTCTAATCTATTGTACCAAGCCTAAATCTAGCTTGGGATAGTTATGAATGCTACTGACAACATCATAAGCCTACTTAAAACATTATGAGATTATTTTGTAAATTTTAAATATAAATTATGGATACATGGAGTTTTCAGATAAAAACATCTTGTCACAATGTCAAAATGTTGTATATATCTAGGAGATTTTTCCCTCCTCATACACTAAAATTGGCTATTTCCAATATTTGAAATGAGAGCTCTCATTTTTATTTTAATTGATAAATAATATATGTATATATCTATGATATTAATTTTTGTGTTGTGCTATATTTAGAAACTATTCAATCATTAAATTTACTAACTGCCATCACCTCACATACTTAAAATGCTTATTATAATAATGTTCTAAACTTTCTCTTTTGTAAGAGTTTTTATTTTTTATAATTTCATACATGTATGTACTGAGTTTTGGGCATTTCATCCTTAATACTCTCTCATCTTTCCTCTCTCCAATTTCCCCTCCTATGTTGATGTTTTACTTTTGGGTCTTTGAGTCTATTTTATAATTTGCCAGTGCAAGTTATCTTAAAATACGGTCAGCAGAGTGTGCAACAGACATTGAAATCTTATTAATTCTGATAAAAATTTACACAGTTTAGAGAACACCTTTCTATTCCCTGACCTCCCCTGTTCAGTTTTTGGAAAACATGACTTAAATCACTATGTCTATGAAAAAAAAATTTAGACTTTTTAAATTTATTTTTTGTGAATAATTTCATATGTACATTTTGATCACTGTTGATTTGAATGAGAAATGTCTACCCCCCATAGGTTCATAGATTTGATCATTTGCTTCCAAGTTGGGAACACTGTTTGGGAAAGTTATGGATCCTTTATCAGTTAGAATATTACTGGAGGAAATAAATCACTGGGGGTAGTGTACTAATTTCTTTTGCAGCGCAAATTTCATGACAGCATAACATGGAGTCAGTGTCTTAATTATTAGGTTAATCCTATGCAGGTTGACAATGAAAAAGCAGCAAGTAAGACAGAAAGAAACAAGAAATATACATTTTTATTGGAGTAGAAAAGAACACTAGGAAATTAAAAAAATTCAGTCAAGAAGAGGCTATGATGGGCCTATTATGGAAATGAATTATCTTAATCTCAGTACTCAGAAGGCAGAGGCAGGGGAATTTCTGTGAGTTTAAGTCCATTATAGTCTATATAGTGAGTTCTAGGTCAGTCAGGGCTACATAGTAAAATATTTTCTCAAATAAGCAAACAAAAACAATCTAACAAAAAAGCTATGATTGTTAAAGAAATTATGACATTAAAGAATAGGAGGCTCCTGTTTTTGAGGTGCAAGAATGGGAAAAGTGTCTTGAAGGCAAAATCCAACCCAGTTAGCTATCCGACTTATGAAAGGATAGAGCCTGTTGCCTAGAAATTAACTAATTAGGAATTTTTTAACTGTGGTCCAAGGAAGCCATTCTCCATCCTGATCTGGCAGAAGGTATTAGAGTATTGTTCCTATGGACTTGGAATTGGAGGCATAAAGATTGGGGGATTGTAGATCTTCCCCGCCGCCAACACACACATGTCATTTTACACATAGTGAGTCCAGTACCATGTGGTAACTCTGGAGTTGCTTTGACAAAGCCCTGTGGCAAGAAAGCCATAAGAGGCCTCTTCATAAAACATTGAAGGTCCAGGTGGGGTCCCAATGGGGACTCCAAGATGCTGGGGATGCCCTAACCATGGAACATCTGCCAAAAAGAGCTCCATACACAGAAATCTGAAGCAGCCCAAATGGAAGATACATGTTGCAAGCAGCAATGCTGGTGATGTGAAGCTGCTTTAGCCTTTTGGATCTCAGGTCTCAGATATGGGACATGAATCAACAGGATTTGATATTTGCTCTGCTGGGATTTGGTCTTTTCTTTGTCCAGTCTTTCCTCACTATGCCCCCATTACTCCCATTTTGAAGGGGAGTGTATACTTTGTACTATTTTATGTTGAGTTTATGGAATTTGATGTTTTTATGGGCATCCCAACTGAGTGATCCCCTTGAATCTCAGAAGAAAATTTTGGTCACTCTGTTTGTCAACTGCCATGCTGGTTTCACACTCCTTTCCCACCATGATGGACTATATCCCTTATATCCCTGTAAGCTGAAATAAACCTTTTACTCCAAGTTTCTTTTTGGTCAGGGTACTCTATCCCAGTAACCAACACATGGACACAATGTAGTTTGAATCTGTCAACCCCCTGACAGCCTCCCTACTCATCTTTCTAGGCAATTTTCTTCCCAAACAATTCCATTAATTGGAAAGCAAGCATTCAGTCATATGATACTATAGAGGCCATTCTCATTAAAACTACCACAAACACTGACAGCTATATTAAGACTGTGTGTTTGATGCATAAAACCTTGGGAACTCAGAAACACATCAACTACACATCAAGTAAAACTGATTGTAAATAGAAACATTTACTCTAGCCATTAGAGTACTTTTGGTACTTATTTGTTTATGAAAGCAGGAAACCCTTTTCCACCTCAGTATAAGTACTTATCCCAGAGTTGGAGAGTTTCTTTTTCAAATGTGTCATTCATGTACTGGAGAGGTGGCCTAGTACTTAAGAACATTTATTTTTCTCCCAGAGGACAAATTTTCAGTTCCTACTCTAAGATGACAGCTTACAACTGTCTAACTCCAGTTCCAGAGAATTGTGTGCACTCTTCTGGCCTCCATAGATACCTGGTATCCACATGATGTTAATATATTAGTGCAGGTATACATTCATAAACAATAAATAAATAAATAAATAAATAAATAAATAAATAAATTTTTAAAAATATTTAGAAATATGTGTCATGATAGAGCTGGAAACATGAATCAGTAGTTAAGAGCACATTCTACTCTTGAAGATCCAAGTTCAGTTACCAGTGTGCAGTTAATGGACTCAAAACCACCAAGAACTCAAATCCTAGGGGTCCTAACGCCATTTTCTGGCCTCTGCACAGATTCTCACATTTGTGCACATACACATGAAAATATTAGGAGAGATGAAAGCTGAAGATAGAACCTTAGGGGAACTATGAAACTTAAAGTGGATAAAAGAGACCAGTGAATCTACCACAGTTCTTTGAGAAAAAAACTACAACTAAGTGGTAATATGGAAGCAAAAGAAAAGTTTATTTATCACAAACTATACATAAATATACTTCACTATGAACCTTTCTTTCTGTCAGTTGTCAGTAGTTTCTGTCAAATATTCTGTCAAAGGAACAAGATGAATAACTAATTCATGGGTTTATTTATACTTTGGGACAGAGCTAGGGAAAGAAAAATTCTCAGCTTCACGCAATTTTACTTGTAGCAGTGTTGCAATTTATAGAAAAGATGAAGCATAATCCAGGACATTTGCATACTTAGATTTAGCAGTGAGCTAAATTATGAGAACTGTGAGAAGTCTGTTCCTGGAGATAGTTGCTCTTCTGGTGCCAGGGCTTCAGGCTGTTCTCACCCCGAGCTTGAAATTCCCTGGAGAAAATTTAATTCTTTGAGGTCCATGTTACAATAGGAATGTAGAACATTACTGTGTTTAATATTGAATAATTGTAACTATTTGTTATTTATCTACTCTACACTTTAGTACTAAACTTCTATCTATAACAAAAAGGAGGCTTAATATTGCTCACAATTTGTGAGCTTCTTGCCTAGAGATTCACAACATCCTGGTGCCATACTTACATCTGATTTAGTGGTTTTGAAAACCTTTTGTAAGAGATAGATTTTTAATCAGCAAATACTACTAAAACTTTTTATACCTTTCCCTTGAGTGTTCTTTTATTAATGAATTAACAGAATAAATAACCTTCAGCTTTCATTGGCAATCATAATTTATCAGGCACTATTCTCTTTGTTCTAGTTTAAGCTATGTTTGCAGCTTCAAAATTTCCTGATAGAATATCCACTTGTCTTTCTATATTCATGTCTTGACTATACAGCACCAACTCATCCATTAACATTCAGGACAGAAGTGAAACTCTACAAGTAGCTCTCCTCTCTTACACATCAATTCTAGGTTTTTGTGCCTCACCAATATTCAAAACGCATCTTCTGTACTAGGAAGTCATATATCAAAAGATCTAAATATTTTTCTCATATAATGTCTATGAATAACTCATTCTATATTGTTGCATTTTTTGTAGTAGGTATTTAAATACAAGAATTTATATATTGACTAAGAATACATTCACTCTATTTTATCATGTTAATATTTATATGGTTCTCATTGATTTATAAACATAGTATTTCTGAGTATTTCACACAGTAGTTAACCATATCAGTATTTTAAAATTTTATATAATTAAATCTTAGCATTCATTAACTTTGAGATACATGTAGATCTAGACTGTTATATCACTCATGGTTCTTTTATTGGGCACTATCTGGTAAAGAGGCTACTATCAATGTTTTAGGGTATAACTCATTTTGGCTATCTGTTCTGCCTCTATAGAATGAAACACCCTTGTCTACCAATTATACTGCATAATTCAGGAGAAACAAATATCTATGGAGTGATTTGTGTCCCTCACACTTTATAGTAATAAAATATTTATGTCTTATTTGCCTCCTTCCCAAACTCTATATATAGAACTGCTTCAGGTTGTCAGTCATATGTCTGTAAATACCTAATCACTGGGCTCAGTCCCCATGATTGGATAGAAAGCACTTTAGAGATTATCTCAGGAACTTTTTTTAAAGATTGATTTATTATGCATACAATGTTCTGCCTGCATGTATGTCTGCACACCAGAAGAGGACACCAGATCTCATTACAGATGGTTATGTACCACCATGTGGTTGCTAGGAATTGAACTCAGGACCTCTGGAGGAGCAGCCAGTGATCTTAACATCTGAGCCATCTCTCCAGCCCAGGAACTTTTATAAGAACAAAGATATGGTTTGACTTGGACTGTTTGAGGGGCCCCCAGGCAATGGGATTAGGGTCCATCCCTGGTGCATGGGCTGTTTTTTTGGAGCCCAGTGCCTATGGTGGGACACCTGGCACAGCCTTGG
>LZPO01115351.1:1271370-1291642 GCA_001675575.1 Neotoma lepida | reverse complement strand
GGAAGAAAAAAGTATCATGCTGTGATAAGATTCAAATCAATTAGAGGATCACTGTGGAGGCTATTGACTATATTAAATATATTTTAATAATCCCAGAGAAAGAAGATGATGCTTAAAAGATGACTATGGTTATGGAAATAGTATAACAGATATTTTTAGAGATGCTTTAGAAGTAGATGTGAAAATTTTAATGAAAGCAATATTTCTTAGCTAGGATACCAACTATATTGTTTCATTATATGTAGTTGAAATCATGTGAAGAGGATGTTTTAAGAAAATATATATGAATGTCTTGTTTATATTTGAAGTACTGATGTATGTAATCTGAGGAAATGCTTTAGTATGTCCAATTATATTTCTCATTTCCTATATATCAACAAAACAGACAAAGATTCAACAAACAAATAAAAAAATCAAAAGTCAAGTATAATTCACAAATTAAAACATTATCAAGAGTCCATGATTCTCAAATACTGATAAGAAACATTGTTGATGAGAATATTGAGAAATAAGCCTTCCCATGCAGAAATACTAATTGTATAAATTGATGAAAGCTTTTTAAATATCAATCTAACAATATGTATTAAAACTTTTATTCATGCCTTAGCCCAAACAATTTTACTTCTTGGATTGTATTTCATAGAACATTATGTATATTCACAAAATATGTAACAAAAATTATTACAGGAGTATCTTAATGTATTCAAAAATTTGAAAATAAGGGATTAAGGGTATTATTCAGTGAGTAAACTACTCATGCAAGCATGAGGACAGAAGTTCAAATCACCATTACCCATATAAAAACTAAGAGGAATTGTCATCTATAATCCCAGTGCAAAGCAAGCTAAGGGACTCTTTGATCTAGGTAAAACAGAAAATTCCAGGCTCATTGAAGAGACCCTGTCTCAAAAAGGGGAGAGAACTAGAGGGAAAAAATCTGACATAAATCACTAGCTACCACATGTTGCATAATTAGGCACAGATACAATCATACACATGTGTTCCAATATATATATCACCCCTCAACACACACGTTAGCCTAAAACCAAGTGGAATATATCAGTAGGATAACTATTAGATTTACAATGGTATAGGTAAGTTATAAAACATGTAGTTTTTAAAGTTTTTCTGTAATCTGTTGTTAGATTCAAAAAAATCAAATCACAAGAATATGCAAATCATATTTGCTCAACTATATGTGCATGCATTCATGCATTTGTGTACATACATGCTCACAGATGAACAAAGATCACTGCCTTATGGAAAAAACATTCATGTCCCTAAAATTCAAGCTGCCATTCTTTTTTGGTTACTTAAAGCAATTTTGTTTAAAATAAATCTCCTTTGCACCTGAGCATTTTGCAGAGGAAATCTGTTCCCTGCAGACACATAAATCCTGAATCAGATTGAGAATTTGAGTTGGAGGCAGTTACTCTTTGTTGCTTTGTTAGGAATGAGAGAAGTCTTGGGAATAGTGTGGCATAATGAGGATTTAGCAGACAGGTACACAGTAATGGTAGAAGGAGATAAATGACAGATGAAGTCATAAAAGACACAGAGAAAATGTTTTATGTGGAAAGAAGAAAGGTTACAAATTTTGACCAGAATAGGAAAAAGATGTATTTATAACAAGTGACCACAAATGTTCCCTGAGTTATATACTGCCATATAAACTAAAACAGGTTTAAAATGCTGGCATGTCCACAGCAGAAGATGTAATTGTGTTTATTAAATTAAGGAAAGACCATAAATTCTTTTAACATTATTTTGATACATTTCTTGAGGACATCGCCATTATTAAAAATAATTCCTAGATCTAGAAACAAACAAACAAAAAACAAAAATCAAATCACAAACAACTTATTTAATTCTTTAATCCTGTACCCTTCTCTTCTTCTTTTATTTATATCATATTCTTTCTGGCACCTCTAAAACAAATAGCCAAAAAACCAAAATCAAAACAACAACAGCAAAGACAAAACAAAACAAACACCCCAAAACAAAAACCAAAACAAAACAACCCAAAACCTTTCACTTTGTAAGTCAATTGTCTCTTCTATTTTGTTACGATATAATGATGAATAATAGATGATACATTTCCAATTTAGTAATTTTATCATATTGATTTTTGTTGCTTGATCTTTTCACTCTTTCAATGATTTTCAATAATGTGTATAGTATTTCTATGCTATGTAGAAATTTGTGTACTTAGAAACATTATTTCATATACTTTATACCACAGTTCTTTTATAGCTTTAGTTTAAGAAAAAAGTTGATGAAATAGAAAAGACCTCAGATATCAGTGAGAACCCATGTTCCTCAGACATATAATAATACTAGGTTTCAAGTTTCAGTGAGAAGACAGCCTTTTTTTCCTTACATGCAATCTAAATGAGAGCAACTTATCCTTAGTAGTCATTTAAAGTGCATAATCAGATAACACAGATATTAAATAAAAATACACTCTGTCCTGAACATCTTCTCTGATACCAATTTACCATGAATTTTAAAACTTTTTGTGGTTTTTGAGCTGAGAAAGATTTTTATTATTTAAGAAGGAAATATTTACAAGTTGCACACTGAGAAATAGAGAGGAAACAAGGAGAGAAGCCATATTTATTCTCTATCTCTGAATTTTCTTAAAATAGAATCAACAGGAATAATAAAATGAGGTATATAACCATGCAGTATGTGGTACCTAAGGCCTTTTTTCTTATAAATGTCATGAGTTGTACCTAGTATATTCAACCTTCATCACCCTATATAATCTTAATTATTCAACAAAAGTTACATTTTCATATATGTTTCACATTTAAATTTGACAATAAGTTTTTATATATAAACTTTTGGGAATACAGCTAAAATATAGCAGCCTCTTTTGAGAAATCAGATCTGTATCAGTCTGTGTAGCTATGGAATGAACCTATAAAAGAAACATATCACCAGAAAAATATTGCAGCTAATATCTGTTGTTTAAAAAAGGCTACAACTAATAGTTATTTCCATAATTTATTGTAACATGAATTTTGAAATGCCTTATAACAAAAAACCCAGAGCCAGATATTGGGGTGAAAGCTGAAAGATCAGAGAAAAAGAACAGCCAGCCACTAGCTTACCTCTACGAAATCCTCAGCCTCAAAAGAGCAAGTTCTTGTTTTCTCATGCCTTATATACCTTTCTGTGTCCTGTCATATTACTTCCTGGGATTAAAGGCATGTGTTACCACTGCCTGGTTCTATTTCTCTCATGTAGCCCAGTGTGGCCTTCAACTCATAGAGATCCAGACTAATCTCTGCCTCCAGAGAGATAGGATTAAATGTTTGTGCCACCACTGCCTGACACTTTGTCTAATTTAGTGGCTGGTTCTGTCCTCTGATCTCCAGGTAAGTTTTATTGGGGTACACAATATATCACCACAATTTATAAATGAATGAATGGAAAACTCAGAAATTCCTCTGCTAGCCAATCCTAGACTGAACACTGATGTTTTTCTAAAAGAAAAATCTTAGGCAGAAGCTTCCCCCAACAAAAATATCAAACTTTATCCAGACACATTAACTGAATCCTCTAAGTCCCAATAATGTTTCTAGGATGATAAAGCTTTTCATTATTCATGAAGATAAATTACAATATCTGTTTTCCAATTGGGCTTTGTAGGGCATGTAAAAAAGGAAAAATATGATCCAATAAAGAGAAAATAAATCACTTAAAAGTGACCCAAGCTGACATATATTAGAATAGTGAAAATAAACTTTTTAAAAATTTTTTCTTCAAGGTTAAAATGTTAAGTAAAGAAATAGAATTTAAAGTTATAAACTGGACTGCTCAATAAGAAGAATAAATATTCAGAGATAAAAATTACTTTGAAACAGACAAAGGTAAATTGCTCATTGACAAAAAAATTACTTAATTTTATGACACTGCTATAGAGACTATCAGTATTTAGGAGAGATAATGATTTAAAAATAGACGATCAATGAGTGGTAGGATAATTTAAAGTTTATTTCAATTTAAAGTTAATTCAATTGGAATTGTTCCAGTAGAAGAAAAAGATAATGAAAAAGAAAAAAAAATTGAGTAATGTGTAGATATTGCTAATTTGATGAAATCTTAAATGTATAAGAGAAAAGAAACTCAAGAAATCTAAATAAGAAACATGAAGAAGAAGGCAGGGAATTCATAATCAAAGCATTTATAAAGGAGAACTAAAGAAAATATTCAAATCAGCCAGAAGAAGAGGTCAAAAGAGAACACAATGACATTTTCTAGTCACGCACTTATGCAGCCCTGTTTTTTGAAAACTGCCATTTAAATAAATGTTTATGTATATATATATATATATATGCCCTTGGAGTCTCTGCAATCATCTGTGCACTGTATTACCTACTGAGGACAATGCAGGTGTGATTGTAATAAAATGATTATATCTCAGTTTGTGTAATTGAGGTATCAAGTATCTGAATTGTATAAAACTTGCCAATTTTCTATACTTTTTACTGCTAATATTTTCCACACAGAAACAAAGAATTCAGAGATAGATGTGCTGAGTAGTTTTTTACAGAGAAATTTATACTATTGGATGTATATGAGTAACAATGCAATATATAATCATTTTTTGTTTCAGTACTGTCAGTGAAAAGTGTAAACACTAAATTTTGGGATACATAAAACATTCAATAGGAAAATTATCAGAATTAAAGAAATAAGTAATACATCCAATGTCTTAGTTAGGTCATGATGAAACACCATGACCAAAAGTAAGTTGGGGAAGAAAAGGTTTATTTGGCTTACACTTACACATCATAGTCCATCACTAAAGGAAGTCAGGACAGGAACTCAAGCAGGGCAGGAACATGGAGGCAGGTGATGATGCAGAGGCCATGGAGGAATGCTGCCTACTGGCTTGTTTCTAATGGCTTGATGAACCTACTTTCTTATAAAATCCAAAACCACCAGCCCAGGGATAACACCACCCAAAATAGCCTGGGCCATCCCCCATCAATCACTAATTATGAAAATGTGCTGCAGCCTGATCTTATTGTGGTACATTCTCAGTTGAGCTTCCTTCATTTCAGATGGCTCTAGCCTGTTTCAAGTTGACATAAAATTAGCCAGCACAACCAAAGAGAAATAATAAATAGCATTTTATAAAAACCAATGTATCAGAAATGTATGTAAAGCTATTCAGTCATAACTAGATTAAAAAACATAATAACACAGGACTGACACATTTTACTTATTAAGTAGAAAATAATGTTAGGCTATATATGTACTTCTTGATTGGGGATGGAGTTATTATCCAATGAACATATTATAAGTTTAAAATAAGTACAATTAGAGAGCTCTGAGTTACCATCAAGGTACACATGACACTATTGTGACCTTTGAGTTATATGCCATGCTGATCATGTTTGTGTTTAGTAGGAGTCATGACTGGTTAGGACTATTGGTTACCTTCTTCCTTTAGGATGACTTCAAAGACCATGAATACTATTCCACAGGAAGGAAATATTCAGGTCAATTTCAGCCCAGTGTCCTCTGATCCCTGTGTTCGAAGTGTATGGTGTCTTTAGCAATATGATTAGTTTCATAGAGCATATTACATGTTCATTATCCATTCATCAGTTGAAAGACATTAAGCCATTTCAATTCTCTAGGGTCTTAGTCACTGTTCTATTGCTGTGAAGAGACAACAGGACCAAGGCAACACTTATAAAGGAAATAATTCAGTTGGGAACTTCTTTATAGTTTCAGAGGGTTAGTTCATTATCCTAGTAGTAGGAAGCTGTCAGTAGTAGCTGAGAGCTTTACATCTTGATCCACAGGCAGCTGGTGAATAGAAAGACACTGAACATGGCATGGGTCTTTTAAATGCAAAGCCCACCTCCAGTGACATGCCTCCTCTAACAAGACACACCTCCTAATCCACTTGAGCCCATGAGAGCCATTCTCAATCAAACCACCATACTCCACTCCCTGGCCCACATAGGTTTGTAGCCATACTATCATGCAAAACGCTTTTAGTCTTATTTTAAAAGTCCCAAGAGAGTTTTTCAGTCTCAACACTGTTTAAAAGTCCAAAGTCATATATGTCTTTTGAGAGTTAAGGTGATCTCTTAACTGTAACCACATGTAAAGCAAAAGCAAAAAGCAAATAATATACTTCTAACAGTGCCACAAAATATATATTATCGTACCAAAAGGAGGAAAGAAGCATACTGAGGACATACTGAACCAAGGCAAGACCAAAAACCAGCAGGGTAAACTTCAAATCCTTTATCTCCTTTCCTGTGTCAAAGCAATCTTCAGAAATCCAACTCCTTCCAGGTTTGTTGACTGCAACTCATTTCGCTCTCTTTGGCTAGTCTGAAGCTCTCCTTGGTCTGTATCCTACAGCTCTGGCATCTCCAGTATCTTGGGGTCTCTAATGCAAGCCAGGCTTCACTTTCACATCTTCATGTAGTGGCTTCTCTAGGCTTGCATGCAGGGACTGCTGTGTCAAACCCCTGGCCTTGGTGGCCAATGTCAGAAGATTCCATAATCCCTTTCCTGCATTCCTCTAGACTCTAAAAGCCAGAATCACGTGACTGAAATTTGCAAGTTCTTCTGATTGTTGGGGCTAGAACTTGGCCCCTCCTTGACCTGAATTTCCATAAACTTTCCATTGTTGTTAATTTCCTTTGCTACTTAATATTTTCATTAATTTCTTTTCAGAGGTTGGAAGCTTAGCTGGGTAGGGTCTTTCCCTGATGGTACCACTTCCTTTATTCAATTTTGAATGAGGTCTCTCCCTAAATGTTTTTTTCTCCTTGAGCACTGAGGCTCCAATGTTACTTTTTCTGGCACCCTTTATCTCCTCAAACTGTGTATTTTGTTTTTCTTTTTGCCCAGCTATTTCCTTTCATCATAGATTTGCATAGGCGTGATCACTAGTAACCACATGATATAGTCAATACTAGGATACCTTGAAATTACCCCTCCAATGTCATTAATCCAAAATTCTTCAATTTAGCCTTAGGCACATTTTTAGAACAAGGGCAAAAGTAGCCACATTCTTTGCTGGAATATCACAAGAACTGTTTCTAGACCACTCATTAATACTTCTCCCCTCTGAATCATCTTGAGTTGGGCCTATATCAGTCTCAGCATTACTATCTTCCAAGATCTTTCCAGGATGAATCATTAAGCACCTCTTAGTGCTTTCAACTGCTGTTCTAGTCCGAAGTCTCAGACTATTCCAGAGTCCTCCAAACAGCAAACAGAGTCCTCCAAACAGCCTGTCACAGAAATAACCCAGTCCCTGGTTTTAACTTCAATCTTATTCACTATTTTATTGCTATGAAGAGACACTATGACCAAATAAACTCATATAAAAGAAAGCACTTAATTCAGGGCATGTTTATAGTTTCAGAGGGTTATTTCTTTATCATGTCAGGAAGCAGAAAGGCATGGTGCTCGCTTACATCCTGTTCCACAGGCAGCAGGAAAATAGGTACTGGGTTTAGCACAGGGTGTGAAACTTTAAAGCCCACCAGCAACATACCTCCACTAACAAGGCCACACCTCCTAATCTACATGATCTTATGGGGAACATTCCCATTCAAACCACCACATTTAGATACTATGAATAGGGATAAAATGAACATGGCTGAGCAAGTATCTCTGGAGTAAGATGTCAAGGCCTTTGGATAAAAAATTGCATATCTGGGTTACATAGTAGATTTACTACTGTATTTTGATAATTCTCTGCAGGGATTTCTCTAGTGGCTATACCAGTTCACAATTCCACTAACAGTGAATGAGGATTCATCTTTCCTCACATCCTCACCAGCATTTGCTGTTAGTTGTTTTCTTGATATTAGGCATTCTGATTGGGGGAAGACAAAAATCTTAAAGTAGTATATTTTTATTTCTCTAACTGCTAAGGATATGCTAATGATGTGAAACACACACACAAACAGACACAGACAGACAGACAGACAGACAGACACACACACACATATTCACACACACACATATATATATATATATATATATATATATATATATATATATACCTTAGGCATTTTTATGTCTTAGATCCATACTACTTTTCTAAGAATGTATCAATTTTTCCTTAACTCTATGTTTTTTGAGTTCTTTATATTTTATGGATATTAATACTTCATCAGATGTATAGCTGACCAATATTCTTTACCACTCTGTGTGCTTCCTCTTCACTAAATTAATTGTTTCTTTTGTTATACAAAAGCTTTTTAATTTTATGAGATGTATTAGTCTGTGTCCTATTGCTATGAATAGTAGCCATGGCAACTCTTATAAAAGAAAGTATTTAATTGGGGCTTTCTTACAGTTTCAGAGGTTTAGTCATCCATTATTGTCACAAGACATCATTGTGCAAGAAAAGCTGTGAGTTCTACATCCAGGTCTGCAAGGAGATGGAAGAGAGAACTACTTGGGTCGGGCCTGGCTTAGGCTTCTGAAATCTCAAACCCCAGTGACACACTTCCTCCAACAAGGCTACACTTAATCCAATTAATCCACTTCCTAGTCCTTTAAATAGTCCCACTCCTTGGTGACCAAGCATTTAAATCTATGAGTCTAGGGGGATCATTCTTACTCAAACAATCATATGAGGTCCTGTTTGTGATTTGTTGGCTTTAATTGTGGACAGAGACAAAACAATTCAGATTCTGGACTTGGAGGAATTGAGATGAAACTGACCCGAAAACTTGCTTCCTGAAGATTAATTCTCATAGTATCTGAAGTTCCTATGCAAGTAACCAAGGGATAAATGCAATTAATAGTCCTATCCTGCTGTAAAGCTAACTAACCACACTTACCATCATGGAAAGATATCCCCAGAGGTGAAATATGGTCCTTTTCTTTTGGGAAGAACAAATAAAGCTCTAAATGGACTTAAGGACCACATAAAAGGATTCAGTTTGTGTCTTGTACTGGAAAACTTGCTAAGTAATTGTGATTGAAGAGGTTATGTTCCCTACCTACTATCATTTCCCTAAAACAGTATAATTCCTAACTTCATTCTAAGTATGTATTTTTATATCTACAGATAATTGTATCTCTCACCCCTCATCAAAGGGGTGAGAGATCATATGGAGACTATTACAGAGATCCACAACTGGTCAAAATAGAGAATAAATGACCATAAGATTCCCAATTTCAGTTGATAACATCTATAGCACAAACTGTATACTTAGGCTCATAGAACTTCATGAAACAGGCTGTAAAAGGATCATAATAGTCAAAGGACCAGAATGTATATTGCAAGGTTGTATCATCTATATATGTCAGAGAAGATACACCCATGAAATTTCAACAATGTCACCTAAACAAGACCCTCACAATGATAACACCACTTGACATGCCAAGGTAGATAGGGAAAGCATCACAAAGCCCTAACCCTAGATGAAGAGCTTCAGACAATTAATGGCTTCTGAAAGAGAAAGAATCATTCTTCACCAGAGATGATGCCCTCATAGTTTATCCAATCCTTAGTTGTCAGAACTATGCACATATACAAGTGAGAAATACTAAATGGACTATGCTGGTTCTCTCTCTCTCTCTCTCTCTCTCTCTCTCTCTCTCTCTCTCTGTGCATTCATCTGTGTCAATAATAATTGGAAAAGTAATAAATTTGAGTCAGAATAGACCAATATTCAAGTATAAAGTCAGGGTGATAGTAGAGTTTATAGGACTTGTGCTGCTGGTGCTTACAGTTTCCAGAGTCACAGATTGATGAAGAGCCTGTGACTCACTCTATCAGGTACATCCAGATACTTGACTTTTAGAAGCATCCAGGACAACCCTCCTGGCCCATGACTCATAATGATGTCTAGCATTGTATGTTGCAGCAACTCTGGTACTAGTAGTTGGACAAAAGAGTCCAGTAGGAATTCCTTCTTTAAAGTGAAGCATTTATTTGGCTCTGAATTAGAATTAAAGCCTGTCAAGAAAGTGGAATTGTCCTAGGGATCAGATACTGTTTAGCCAATTGTTAGCTATTATGGTGGAAGTTTCTCATATTTTCTGGCTTGCATTTTCCTGTCAGTGTGGAGCTGCTAGCCCAGGGAGTGAAGAATGAAGTTGTACTATGGCTTGTCCCTTTCTTTATGTTGTCTTCTTTACTCTTCATGATATTCATCATTTTGGTCATTTCCTTGCTGACTTTTAGTTCTTTAATTTTTTTTTATTTTGATTGACCTAGGTGTCTAATAATAAAGATTTTCTCTGGACGTAATTGAGATTCACCCACATATTCTAATATGTAGTGGTTTTAATTGTCACAGTCTTCTAGTTATTTTGAATTTAAGTTTTCATTTCCCATTCACCTGAGCTCTTTAATGGAAACTATAAATTTCCAGTTCAAAAGGCATTTTAAAGCTTACCCTAATTTCTAGCCTTATTGTTTTTGATCATAAAATATTATTTTATATGTTCCATATGGAATTCATTAAGTTTTCTCTTTTTGACATAATACCCGGTCAATTTTTATGAATGTCATAACTACAAATAAAAGAAATGTATATTTTCTTTGGGGCATAAGTGTTGGCAAATTACTATATTTCTACTCTCAGGCTTTTGGATTTTGTAGTCACACCTGTTTTTTGTCGAAGAAACAACTTTAAAATTAAAAGTGATAGTATGACTTCATTGAGTTATTTATTAAATTTTTCACTTGTCTACTTTAGGATTATACATCCTCACACTTTCTTTGAAAGTTTAGAATGCCTAGAGTGGCTCCAAATGTAAGTGAAATAAAGTTTTCTGGGCATATGAATAGTACCTTTAAAAACAAGTATATTGTTTGACTTGTTCTCTTTTACTATTATCTTACTTCAAGAAGTATATTATTGAGGTGATGATTTTCATTTTGTACTAAGCTCTAAAATGGTGAAAAATAGGACAGATATGAATCCAAACCAGTCCAGGGCCAAGATGGTCTTCATGAGTTTCCAAATTTCTGTTGACATTGCTTTGAAAACATTAATTTTAATTGTGAATATTTATTTTATAAGTGAATTCTAGAACAGATCCACTGGTCAGCATTGTACTCATTCCTCAAATTATGTCCCTAAGCATAACAGCTTCTTTGCATACACCAAAGTTGTCCTGGGTTCTGCTATGAACATGAGTATAACCTAATCATACCTAGATTAGAAGTGGCAATGGCTGCACTATCAGTGTTATTAGACTTGGGAAAAAGAAATCTTGCACATTGAGAACATTGTAGATCAGGCTGTTTGTCCACCCCAGGAGCCAGACTAAAAGGCATCAGTTTGAATGGTAGAGCCAACAGATTATTATGAAACATGAGCTTCCACGTAAGTATTCCAATAATGTATGTCAAAAATTGATCAATAGTCATCAGATTATACTCTCTGGCTTTTAAACCTAGAATTACTTGACAAAGCAAGTATTCACAGGGTAGAAATTTAACATAAATGTACAGATCATTATAGGAAAGAGAAATATTGCTTTATACAAAATATATATAGAAACAACAGGCAATGAGAAAGACAATGGCAAATTGTGTTTTCATTTTAATTGAACATACAGCAAGGAAATGTGTAACTAGGAGGTCTGAAGTATATACAAATCATGAAGCCACTTTTGCTTTTTTGTACAAACTTCAGAATCTACAGAAAATGTGAAGGAAACATTGGAAGTTGATTTTATGAATTTACATTTGAGGTTTAATTCAGATTAACATAAAACTGGTTCTATAGAGTTAATTCTTTTGAAATTAATGTTTTGCAAAAATCATTGGCTGCATACAATAAAATTTATGTTTTAAAATAATTGAGATAGAAAATTATCCTAATGCTATCACAGCCTACAGAATATCCTTACAGCATAAGTAAGAGTTACATCAACTCAAATGTATTTTTTAAATAAAAAATAATCAAAATGTATTTGCTGACTGTAATCTGTCCCAAGAAATTGATGCTGCTATAACTTAGATTAAAATTAATTTTTCAGAAGTATGTATTTCATATCCTAATAAATAAATCCATAGCCTAGTAAGCCAAAATATATTTTAAGTTTAATAAAAATATCAAACTAATAAAGTATAATACATTGCATTACATGTCATTAGGATATCTAAGCATTGTGTTATGTATTATGTTCATTTTGCCACACTGTGATATCACTAATTTGTCAATATTAGTCATATTGCATTTTATAAGTAGAATATATTTAGAGTACAAAGTTCTCTAATGAGAAACATCTTATATTTTACACCCCTGTAACACTTTTTCTCTTTGGTTTGTCAATAGCTGGCCTCACATTATCTTTTTGCACTGGGCTCTACAAATTATCTACCTGGTCCTTCCTAGGGCTGTCAAACTAACCTGAAGCCTGAAGCATAGTGCTGTTACCCCATGCATATCTGTGACCAGAAAAAAAAAGAAAGAAACAACTGTGAATCTACAATTGCTTTATATGCATTGTTGCAGACATTATTGAGATGTTACAGATGCTTTAAAGATTTAAAGCTTCCTATATGCTTATAATTTTCCTGGAGTCACCTCCAGTTTTGCTATGAAAAGATGGTTGCTTTATGTAATGCATTTTGTACTGGAGTATATTTGCTATGAAATTATGATTATAAACATTGCTTCTTATCACCTTGTATACCTTTGCCATCTCCTTATTTTTAGCTTTTCTATTACTTTGTAGATTCAGCTATATCACCTATCCAGAGGGCCCAGTCCAGTACCATGGGGGCTCCTTAGCTATTGATCCACAGTTCATACATCTCCACTAGTTTGGCTAGTTTGGCTGGCCATCTTTGTATACCTTCCCATCATGATCTTGTCCCTTGTTCATAGAAGGCCCCCCTCTCTCCCATTGATTGGACTCCTGGAGCTCGGCCTGGTTCCTGGCTATCTATCTCCGCATCTGCCTCCATCAGACACTGGATGAGGGCTCTATGATGACAGTTAGGGTATTCATCCATGTGATCACAGGAGTAGGCCAGTTCAGGCACCTTCTCGATTATTGCCAATAGTCTAAGGTGGGGTCAACCTTGTGGATTCCTGGGAACCTCCCTAGAACTCTGTTTCTCCCTGTTCCCATGATGTCTTCATTTATAATGGTATCTCTTTCTTTGCTCTCCTACTGTGTCCTTGTTCCAACTTGAGCCTCCTGCTCCCTTACACTCTCATCCTCCATCGCTTGACCCCCATTTCCTCCCCCTCACTCCTAGTCAGCCCATGTAGATCTCCTCCATTTCACCCTCTCTGGGCGATCCATGTGTCCTCCCTAGGGTCCTCTCTGGAGCTGTGGNTTGCAGTCTGGTTATCCTTTGCTTTACATCTAGTATCCACTTATGAGTGAGTACATACCATGTTTGTCCTTCTGGGTCTGGGTTACCTCACTCAGGATGATATTTTCTAGTTCCATCCATTTGCCTGCAAATTTTTGTGAGACATTTGAGGAATTGCTCAACATCCTTAGTCATCAGAGAAATTCAAATCAAGATGATTCTGAGATATCATCTTACACCTGTCAGAATGGCTATGATCAAAAACACTGAGGACAGCTTATGTTGGAGAGGATGTGGAGCAAGGGGAGCAATCCTCTACTGTTGGTGGGAGTGCAATCTTGTACAGCCACTTTGGAAATCAATATGGCGGTTTCTCAGAAAACTGGGAATCAATCTTTAAGACCCAGCTTACCACTCTTGGGCATATACTAAAGGAATGTTCAATCATATCACAAGGACACATGCTCAACTATGATCATAGCAGCATTATTCGTATTAGCCAGAACCTGGAAACAACCTAGATGCCCCTCAACTGAAGAATGGATTAAGAAAATGTGGTACATATACACAATGGAGCATTACTCGGCAGAGAAAAACAATGACCTTTTCATTGGTTTTTAAATGCATAGTCTTTATTTTAATCTCTGAAATGCATATTATCAGAGTATTTTTATACCTACTTTTGTATGCCTTTGGTATCAGCTAATTTTCATCCATTCTATTTCTTCATTTATATTTTTATGCTTTATTTTTGTGTTACTTCTTATTTTTTTCTATTATGTATTGCAGAGGGAGAACTTGTAATTGGGTATCTATTTAGTCTTTATATAGGAAATGATGTGTTTGTTTGATATTTTTTCTATCTTCAACCAACTCTAATACTCACATCATGTTCTCTTTTCTTCTGAATTTTGAAGTGGTTGATTTTTAACATTTACCTATGTGATAAAGAATACTTAATAATTTTATTTCCCAGTTTATCTTCTCAACTTGTCTTTTATAGGAAGAATATTTATAATATTTAATTTAATAATTTGGGGGGTTATTTCCTGGTTTTCATTATAATAGCTTCATAAAAATGTTATCTGCCACATTCAGTTTATTCTGAAATATATTTTTCTTGACAAAATAACAACAAATGGATTCTGCATTAGGCAAAAGAAAACCATTTTGGTATCAATAACATTTACTTCTGTTAATACCATCCATTTTCTCTAATTGGTTTCATGATATATAGGAGAGTTTTATTTTTATTAATATTATCAATTATTATTATTAGATATTGTGACTGTTTTCTTTCCAGCACTCTTAATATTGAGTCTATCAATTCTTTTCTTTTGCCAGCAAACCTTGAAGAAGATGTCACTCCAGTCTAAGTTGATATATTATCCATCTGAATTCTGCTCAAGATGATTTTCTTCCCACAATTTAAGAACATTTAAATTTAAGAATCTTTAAATTGTCATGTGTAATACTTATTATCTTTATTTCCCTTTATATTTATAATTTTTTCTCTTTGAGGAAATAGAGTCACTGGTTCTTCATTTCCTTTCTAGTTTCTTTTTCTTTCTTTTAGCCTCACACGAATATATTTCCTATGTTCAACTTTGTGCTCTCTAACCATAATTTTTGATTCTCCTTATGCATAAATTGAAATTGCTAGTATTTTCAATTTTCTACTTCTGTGATGTTGCGTCTGGGTGAAATTCCTTGTTTTCTCTTTTGAGTTGTATCCATTTTGTGTAGAAAGAAGTGATGGTAATATTTGAAGACATAATGCTTAAATAGCAAAAATTAATCCCATATGTTTCTGGAACTAACACCTCATCCTCAGGTATGAACAATTAATGATTACTGTACAATTGTGGACAATTTAAAACATAGAGGAAATAGAATAACAAAACCAAAGGGAAAGAAACAAAGTCAGTGAATGACAGAAAAAAAAATCTATAAATGTGATAAAACATTACTATATTAAAATGAGCTAAAAATCTATTGAAAGTAGTTCCCTGCCTAGAGATTACAGCTACTTTTCTAACACTATGTCTACCAGCCTGCCACCATGCTCCTCCGACATGTTAATAATGGGGTAAATTCGGAAACTGATCCTGACAACCAACTGGCCAATCCAGACAAGGCCTCAAGACTTCAGCCACTCACAAACAAACAAACAACCAAAAATCTATGTTATATACTCACTCATATTAGGATATTAGGAGTAAAATATAGGATAACCAACATACAATCTACAGCCCCAGAGAGGCTAGGTAATAAGGAAGGCCCAAAGAGGGATGTATAGATTTCCCTAGGAAGGGGAAACAGAAGAAATCTCCTGGGTAAACTGGGACCAGGGGATGGGGGAAGATGGGGGGATGAGAACTTGAGGAAATAGATTTCAGGGCTGGGTGCAAGAGGCGGCTTGGGGGTGAGACAGAGGGGAAGAGTAATGAAAGAGATATCTTGATGGGGGCAGCATTTCTGGGTTAGGGAGAAACCTGGTGCCAGGGAACGCCCAGGAATCCACAAGGATGACCCCAGCTAAAACTCCTAGTAATAGTGGAAAGTGTGTCTGAATTGGCCTTCTACTGTAATCAGATTGGTGACTACCCTAATTGTTATCACAGAGCCTTTATCCAGTAACTGATGGAAGCAGATGCAGAGATCCACAGCCAATCATTGGGTCTAGCTCAAGCAATTCTGCTGAAGAAAGTGAGAAGGGAATGTACGGTCCAGGGGAGGGGCTCAAGATCATCATGGGGGAACCCACAGAGACAGCTGACCTGAGATCATGGGAGCTCATGGACTCTGGATCAACAATTAGAGAGATTCCATGGGGCCGATGTAGACCTTCTACATGTGTGTGACAGTTGTGTAGCTTGGTCTGTTTATAAGACTCCTAGCAGTGATATCTGGACCTATTCCTGGTCCTTACCTGGCTTTTGGAACTTGTTCTCCAAGCTGGATTACATCACCCAGCCTTGATGCAGGGGGAGGAGCTTGGTCCTGCCCCAACTCGATGTGCCATACTTTGTTCAAGCCCATGGGATTCCTGCTCCTTTCTGAAAGGACATGGAGGAGGAATGGATGGGGATGGGAGTAGATTGGAGTCAGAGGTAGGAGATGGGAGGAGAGGAAGGAGGGCAAACTGGTTGGTATATAAAATGAATGAAAAAATATTAATTAATTAAAATAAATAAAAATAAACTGAAAAAAAAAAACTATTAAGAACTGAAGTTCCCAGATGATTCCTAAAGAGTGTCTCTTGGAAATGCTAGGTAAGAACACTAATATGACAAACTAGAAGATGGTCAAAAGTTTTTGTGCTGCCCTGAAAGCAGAATGTGTGCCACTGATGATAAGGAAGGTAAGGAGATATTCATACTGGGTGTGCAAACTTTGCAATCTCTCTTGCATTAGTGCTCACTAGCCTCCAACTCTGGGCCAGACCCTGTACTGCCCTCTCTTGTATGAAATCCAGGTCTCTAGACCACCCTGTCTCACATCATCTAAATTCTGAGATGATGATCAACTCCTGTTTTGTGGAGAAGATTAAATAAGCAGTATTTGTACCTAGATTATAGATGTTACACTTTTACAAACATTTATCTATTATAAGCCACATGTAAGTCTTGTTGAAATACTTTTTCTGGAACACACAAAGATGTTATCAAGAATCTTCTCATAATTGTCAGATTCAGAATTTTGGAAGACAATAAAGATGAGCTTCTCTTAGGATGACCAGCTACTATTTTAAAATGTTTTTATTCTCAGGCCTGTAGAGTTCCCTGAGTGGTTAATAATACTTGTTACTCTCACAGTGGATCTGGGTTTGATTCTTAACAACCACATGGAGGTTCATAACCATCTGATCCAGAGGATCCATTCCCTTCTTCTAACCTCTGTGACACCAGGAACGTACATAGTGCATATACATAACATGCAGTTAAAACAGCCATACACACAAAATAAAATAAATCTAAAAAAAATCTACTGAAAATAATCATAATACAAGATAACAATTAAAACATAAATATAAGATTAAACAAACAAAAAGCACACAAAACTTCATAATATTCTCTAATATACATACTTTTATTTCCAAGTTAAAACGATTAAGGATAATGATCTATTCTTGTATTCAACTATAAATGTTTTAACTTAAGAATTTTGCTATATTTTTAGAGTAAGGTTAGTTATTTGTTTCATTTCATTGTTCTATCTGAACTTTGGTCTTAGTCTGGTGGTTCTAATGATATAGAAAATTAATTGAGATATTTATATTATTGATGTCCCATAATTATATAAATAACATAGAAACATTTATTATTTAGAGGTGTAAAATATTTCCCAAAGGATCACAATATTAGATTATTAAGTTTTATAATGTATATTTGTTTATACTAATTTTCTGTTCCATTCTGGATCATTTTAAAATAACTCATATGGGTTAGCAAGTTACCTGAGAAAGCAAAGTAATTGGTGACCAGAACTGAGAAACTGATTTCAATACCAGGAACCCACATAGTGAAAGAAAAGACTCAATTCTTGCAAATTAGGCTGTGATGTCCATACATATGACATGACATGCATATACAAGCATATACGAACACACACACACACACACACACACACACACACACACACATACACACAAGTAAAGGTAATGCAAAATTAAAATAAATTATGTACTGCTATATAATTGCCTTTGTATTTTAAGAATTAGTTTATTGGTATAAGAATTTGCACATTACTTTATATAATTTTATATTTTTATCTGCAATTTTTTCTTCTTATAACCATTATTATTTGTTTGTGTTTTGTCTCAATTCAAAAAACACCTCAATCCACATTAAAATTCAGTTTGCTAGGGAAATATTTTGCATCTGACTTCTGAAGTTGCTATTCCTAAATCTACAGACTTTATAATGTATAACATTATTCCAAGATTTCTTTGATTCTAAGGTAGCCTAAAATTTGCTTGAGAACCCCAGACTTACACAGCTAAGTCCAAAGCAGGTTTCTTTTTGTAAAGTTTAATTATTTATATTTTATGTATATGTGCATGTCTGGATGTATGTATGTGTGCCATGTGCTTGCAGTGCCACAGAGGATAGAAGAGGGTGAAGGATCTTCTGTAATTGGATTTACAGATATCTATGAGCCACCATAAGTTTTTAATTTCTCTGAAGGTATCCTCAATTATTCACAGTTTTTGAGAGCAATTATCCTTGCTTTGCATTTTACATATATTTTTCCTGACTCCATTATTAGTAACATTTTTAATATACTTTTAAAAATCATTCTTTTATATATGTTTTCAGGAATGATCATTTGGTATTGTATAACAAATTGGAGTGCCCTTCCCTGGGGGAACACTCTTGCTCCCAATTTGTTATATGTTTTAACAATGGAAAAAAGACCATAAATTTGAAAGAAATGAGGTGGGTATATGGGATGGCTTGGAGAGAGGAAAAGGAAGGAGGAAATAATATAATTATGTTATAATCTCAAAAACTAAAAAAAAATTAAAGATTATTCTTTGTGAATTTCATTTTGATCATTTATCCCCTACTGCTCTCCATAACTCTCCAGGATCTAATCTATGATAACCCCCATCTTCCTCAAAATTGCATCTCCTATTTTTATTTTTATATTTACAAATGCAATACTTTTATTCATTCCCTGAGAATTTTGTGAAATGTATCTTGAACATAATAACTCCCTTCATTCAATAGCTGATCCCAGATCCATCTCCTACTTCCCTACCCAGGTGAAATCCATATTCTCTTCTCTTTTTCAAAAAACAACACAACAAATCCATTTTGTGTTACCCATATACCACTCATGGGTATGGGGGCAATTCACAGAAACATGGTTGACCTACCTGAGGTCATTTCCCCATAGAAATCTAGTTCTACTCCCAAAGCAGCCGTTCACTGGCAATAACCAGTCAGCTAGTGATTGGGGTCTCAGGAGCTCCTCCATGATCTCTATTATAATGTTGACTGACTTGATCTTGTCCAAATCATGTGCAGACCATCACAGCTGCTGTGAGTTCGTGAGTGTAGCCATCCTGTCATGTCTAGAAGACACAGCCTCATTCCAGTACTCACTGATTGTTTACTTCTTCAATCTCCCACCTCTTCTTCTGTAGTACTTCTAGAGTCTTAGCAGGGGGTAATACAGATATCCTATTTATAGCTGGGCATTCTATTTATTAATTCTCCACCATTTGACTAGTTGTGGTTTTCTTCCTTAATCACTATCCAATACACAAAGAAATTTCTTTGATGATGTCTGAGAATTGCACTATTCTCTAAGTATAGAGATCCAAATTTAGAATGTAGCTTGTTTCTATGGCCTTTTAACAAGATAACACTAGTAAATTCAGCCTCAGGGCCTATGAACTCCCTATACATGGGTTCTTGGCCAAATTTATGCTATACATATGCCTTTTTCCTATGTAGTGAGCTCAAAACAGTCAGAAGGCATTTGGTATACAATTGAATCCACGAACCCTTCTTGCCATGCTAGTCATTATTGTAGTTCATAAAATTCACAGCTAGTTAAAATTGTTGATTATCCCTCTCCTCCATTAGCCTACATGGGATCATGAAAGCTAGCCATCAGGGAGAAAGCCTTCATGTCAGTCCCAACTTGATTAATACATGTGTTGTGACTAAAATGTATGATGTTTTCAGCAATAGGGTGTTGACATCAAATTCAGTTGAGCAACAGGGAACAATAGCAAATACTTGTATTGTTTATGTAGTCTCCAATAATGTCCCTGAGCACTCAAGGGGATGTATACGATTTTCAAAAAAAATTGTTATGTCCTACTGAGTCCAATTTGTATTGCCCATGCATGCCTGAGTGTGAAGCTATACATTGGAGCATGATCAACCTAAGAGGGGCAATTTACCTAAAGAAAATATATTCCTTTTTCCCTCGTAGGCATGGCAGTCATGACTTCCAGGA
>LZPO01115351.1:1242263-1271300 GCA_001675575.1 Neotoma lepida | reverse complement strand
GTGTGTAGCTTATAAAATAGTTTTTGATATGGAGTGTTAAAATATTCTTAGTGGAGTTTTAAAATATTCTTATCCCTTCCCCAAACCCTAGTGAGATTTTTAGAGGACTGCTTGACAGTAAGGAATAGAGTTGGTTATGGAATGTAGATTGTCCAGAATAAGAGTGATACAAAAGTAAACATGAAAAGAAAGTACTTTTTTCAAGTGAAAAAAAAATCCAGAATTAATAGTCTAGAGATTTTACAGGAAATAATCACTGGTGACACCAGCTATTTGTATGTTTGCACATAACCTTTCCAATCTACTGTTTCTATTAATTGTCCAAGATGGTTAGTTCAGTCTGCCCATCATAAATGGATTCTAGCATTCAAGAAAGCAAAAGTGGAAAAGATAGGCACACTCTTTATTAGACCTACTAACTGGCCATAGTCATTGGATCATCCTGAGCTAAGATGTACTAACATGTACTCAGCTAAGTATTGAGGGGCCTATTGCTAGTGAATGAAGGAATGTGGGCATTGGAAGAAAAAAAAGACTGCATTCGCTACAAAGGAATAAATTGATACTAGGGTTGAACTTGTTTTATTGGTCTAAGAAATATGCTCCTTCTTAAAATTTACTAGAATGTTTTATTGTATGTTCAAGAAGGCAGCAAGTATATGTAATATCTATGAATATATCACATAATAAAAGTTATTTGCTGCATTGTGAAGGATGATTGCACATGATTTGACCATGTGGCTCAAAGAGTCTCCTCTTGCAGAGTACAGTACTCATCCTGAACTATTGCTGCCTTGTTCTGTCCTCCAGTACTGACTCTTTCACTTCTCCCTCTATTACTAATGACTTAATTCATTTTTCTTCCATAATTCATTATTTGCATTTGAAGTTTTGTAAATGTTTTGTAACATCTTATCTCAAACTTAGTAACACAATATTGTTACTAAGTATTATTTTTATTATTACAAAAAGAAATATGAACTGTTTTATATAGTATAAATATTTATATAGTGTATAGTATAATTTATACTTAGAATTTTAAACTCTTTTTGTCTAAATAATCCATATATCTTCCATATTTTTCTTTAAAAGATACTAACAGATTCAGGGATTTTAAAGAGGATGAATTTAGCTAAAAGGAATCAAACAAGCTCCTATTGCAAAAGTAAACATGTTATTGAACAGAATATAGTAATAAAGTCACTTTCCTTCTGTTTCTGGGCAATCTTGAAATACTTTATTTATTTATTTATTTATTTTTTGCAAATGATGTCTAGAGACAATGTTGTTCTAAAATAGCTGTGGCATACACTTTTTTAGTTTAAAGCTTGGGGAATCAGAAGCTAATACACTTTATGCTGGTGAACATTGTGTGAAAGATCTTGGCACAGGCACTGCAGATTTTAAATAATAAGCTTCTGAACTAGTACAGGGCCATTATGGCAGAGCAGCAACCTAGGCCTTTTCTCATTTATGATAAGGACATCAATATTAGTCATTGTCAGCATTCATTAAGTTCAGATTTTACATATTCCATCCCTAAGGATGTGTTTCATTGATGTTTTTCCTAGCAAACAACACAAGGACATAGGGACACCAGCTCATATCAAACTGGCATTTGAGCTTTTTTTTTCCCATGAGGTACTTACTATAAAGGAATATAAATGATTTTGAACAATTCTTTCAGCTTTATGAATGTTATAACGGATACTCAAGTAAATGATATAATTTAAGCATTGTGAATGTGAGAACAAATAATATAACAAAAATATATGCTCTTCATATCTTCCTATGATTATTTTAATTATTTAAAAGTTTCACAGTTGGAAATCACAGTAAAGCACATGTGCATGTTTTGTATTATAGATTTCCTTTGGCATTTTATTAATCTATTAAATTCAATCAAAACAAAGTTAAAGTAACACTCATGTGTTAGTGAACTTTTTATCCCTGCATAGTTACTTGCAGTGAAAAAATTCAACTTGTTCTTTCATGAAATAGACATCTTGAATGTATGTGAGCATGAGCAACCCATCAGCACATTTCTCCTACCAAGGAGAAAATTTTCCACCCTAATAATTTCAAAAGTTCAGACTCAGAAACTTCTTCAAGGAGCTGCCATGCGACCACATACAATGGACCCAGATATTGCATACTGTGGGCATACTGTGGACAGCACAAAACATTGTTAAAAGGATCACACTAAAATAAAGGTAAGCAATAGCAACAAGGAAGAAACAAAGTAAGCAAGGTGAATTTCAGCAAATTGCATCTTAAATGCTGGATCATTTAGGACAATTTCTTAGCAAAATTCAGAACAGTTATTCTTGTCAGACAGAAGGTCCTTTCTTAAATACATACAGGTCCCCATGCATAGATCCTTATTAATAGTATAGAACATGTTTGAGAATAATATTTCAAATGCCCAGATTCTGATGTAAATTATTCATTAGATTAATGAATGATTATAAAACTTTTGGTTCTTCTCATGTAGAATATGATAGCTTCTCTATGGAGAAATGATGAAGTAAATGATGCTGAAGAGAGAATAATATTAATAATTCAATATGTAGGGATTGTACATAGATGATATATGTGATATTAACTTAGTTTTGTTTTCCTTCATATATATTTTTTCACACCTACAATATACTACAATAAGGGAATTGTTCAGATTTAACTCAAGATGCTGGTTCCACTCTCTTCTGGTTTTATGAGGTGACTCCTTGTTTCCAAGAAGCAATTATTTGTAGATCCACAGATTTCTATGAAGTTCTTAACAATAATATATATATACATAGTATATATACATATATGTATATATTATATATATTATAACATATACATATGTTATATATTTACATATATATATATATATATATATATATATATAGAGAGAGAGAGAGAGAGAGAGAGAAATTTTCAATAAAAATGTCCTTCATGATAGGCCAATGCTACTCCTGGAAGACTTAGATTATTAAATTGAAAGCTCATTGTCAAGTGCAGAATACATCTCTATGAATTATTTTCAGGAAGACCTCAGAGACACCTTAAAAAACCAGGTTACTGTCATTGCTCTTTTTCTCTCACCAGAAATAGATAGTAAGATCCTCTTACTAAATATACCCCTCACATTGGCTGCAGGACATAGAGATGTCTTCCTTGAACTGATGAGGATAATTTTTGTTGAAGTTGTTAGGGTGGGAAAATTTCTCCTTGGTAGATCATGTGCTGATGGGAGCTCATGCACACAGATGTTCAAGATGTCTTTTTCATAAAAGGATAAAATATGCTGTGAAGTTTGTTGAGAGAAAATAGGTGTCAATGGTCTTACACAACACTGGACACTACATGCCACAACACTGATTTGTTGGTAAGATGTGCCCACTGATCCAATAGTGGTATGAAGGTTATGGTAGTGAGGACATGCTTTCTGATTGGCTGTGAAGCATACTCCACAAGAGGTATTACATGCCAAACACTGTAAACCTGGTCAAAAACCCATGACTGGGGAGATCAGAAGACTCTGACAGTGGTTCTCAACTCATTACCCCCTTGGGGGCTGAATTACCATTACACAGGAGTTGTCTAAGGCCGTCCTGCAATTAGATATTACATTATGACTCATAGCAGTTGGAAAATTACAATTATGGAGTAACAACAAAAATAATTTTATGGTTGGTCGTCACTACAACATAAGGAACTTCATTAAAGGTTGCAGCTTTAGGAATTTTGAGTACCACTGCCTTATGTGGAAATTCATCAGTACTGTTTTGCTCAGTAGTCACATTGTCAAATTATTTTCTAAATACTTATATTTATGCATATAGAATTTTGTTGCTTTTAATTTTCAACAGAAAAGCTAACTTTTGTCAGTAAGTAGTAGTTAATTCAGAGGCACACAAATAGTCAAGGTGCCAAATATAAATAACACTAAATGTTCAGTGGTGGGTGAGCCATCTGTATCAACCTACCACCAGCCAATGTTCAGAGAACTTCTTGAAAGATAAGAGAGAAAGAATGCAAATACTTGAAGATAGGGAGGGAAATTGTAAAACACTGACTTCTGGAGCTATCGTGGCTCTTCTATACAACTCAGTAACAGTTTTAGTTACTTGCACAACATCATATCCATCAAAATTTTATCATGGATAGGGGAGGGACTCTCAAGGCTCCACTCATACTGGAGAAGATATTGGCAGTTGAGGATGAGAGCTCTGGTAGATTGTTCATACTCTATGGGATCGGACCACAGTATTTCTTATATGGGCATTATTGATTGAACTCTGGGGACTATTAATAACAAAAAAGAGGACATGAACCTGGTAATCATATGGGATAGGGAATATTATAGGGTTGCTGGAGAAAAGCAGTGGTGGATGAATATGAACCAATGTGTATTGTATAAAAGTACAAAACTTTTGAATGGCTAAAATATAAAAATTGAAAATGAATATACAATAGTTTTATTTGAAATCTGGATGATATCCCAATCTTAATCCCCCTGTCTCAGACTTATTTTGCAAATATTCTGCCTGTAAGAATTTTCAGAATTTATAAAACATGACTACAAACTTAAAGAATTTCTAAAAATTCTCTTCATAAAAATAAGAGTATATATTTTTATCATAAATTATAATCTTAAGAAAATTCTATGTTCAATGTCAAAATATTTAGAAATACTGAAAAATATTTATAAAACAACAAAGAGAGGTAGTCTTTATCCTGACCCTTAGTTATATAACTTCTATTAACTTTATATATTTATTATATTGTATTATATTATATTATATTATATTATATTATATTATATGTATGTATATATTGTGTATATATTATACAAATATTATCCATACATATAACATTTATCTATGTACAATATTTACTGTATATTGGTAAATTTCCCCATCTAACCTGTTTGAGAAATTTTTGTATCAGCTAGGATAAAATTTCATGTAGTATGAAGTACATATGCTTTTAAATCACAATATTCCGTGTTCATGTCTTGTTTCATAGGACAAGGAAACCATGAGCTTAAATTCTATGAGTCTTGATTCTTCCTTCCTTCTTCATATTCATTAAAAGCTTAGAAAGATGGCTCAGTGGTTTAGAATACTTGCTGCTTTCTCAGAGGTTCAGTTCCCATCATCATATGACATCTCATAATCATTTGTGTCTCTAGTTTTAGAGAATCTGATACATTTTTCTGGTTTCTTTAGGTACTATACACATGTGGTATACAGACATACATGCAGACAAAACAACTTATGTAAAATACAAATAAAAATTTAAATATCCTTTGAAATGTTACTGTGAAGATTAAAAAAGGTAAATATACAAAACATGTTTGACAAAAGTCATGCACTAAAGTGTTGGGACATGAAGTAGTCTATATGATTGGAGCAAATTTGAAATGACAAGAGAATTTGCTTTAATAAACATTCTTTTATTTACTTTGAATTCACATTATGTGGATTATCTTTGCTGCCTATGGATAATGGTGACTTGGGACATCTGATTTTTTATTTGGTAATGACCAGTACAAGTCAATCTAACTGTCTTATTATTCTTGCTAGGCAGTATCTTTACAAACTGTAGAAAGCATAGTTGTTAACAGCTCAAACTCTTGCCCTTTTTAAAACTTAGTAATGTTGGCAAATAAGTACATTTATTAAGTTTCTTTATTCTGTATAATACATAACAATATGTGTAAATTATGTGAGATGAACTTCACCATAAAGAAAATGCTAAATTACTATTAATTATCATTACCAAAAATTAAATTGTTATAAACATAGAAATAACAAATAATTATGTAATATATGTTAAGCAGTTGAAACTCTTTGTTATTTTTATAAATACTCAATTTTGTAGGTGTTGTAGGTCATAATTATGGCATTTTATAGCTAAGAAGACATGGAGAAGTCAGAATTAGCCTAAGGAATTACAACTAAATCACAAGGACAATCAAAATCACCATGAAAACTACAAGCTAGTTTATGTTACCCTTGTCCAATAAGATTCAACAGCATGCTAAATTGAGAATTGATTCAGTAGGTTAAAGACAAGAATAATCGAAAAGGAAAGAATTTTTCCTACTCAAAGTGACAAACAGGATTCACAAAGTCAAACCTGAGTTCTCTTCAACTTAACAATTATACACATTATTTTTAATGAGAAATAATTTTGAGATACAATACAAAGTTTATCCTTTTCAGAAAATAAAATCTCTTGCAGGCAAGAGGAAGTCAAATGACACTAGGCAGTGTCCTGAGCATAGGAAACTTCAAAGTCCACTCCTACAGTGACACACTTCTTCCAACAAGGCAATACCCACTCCAACAAAACCACACCTCCTAATAGTGTCACTACCTATTATACTATGTGGACCAAGTACATTCAAACTACCACAGAGGATAATAGGAATAGTCTTCAAAGAATATATTGGGAAAATATATATTATCAGAACATGATTTTGAAAATGGATACAGTTAGTAAGCAACAAAGGTATGGTGTAACTCCACCTGCATCTCTTACTAAAAATATCCACTTAACTGCTGCATTAGTAGGTCCAAAACTTAAGAAAACATAGGAATCATTTTGAAACTTTTTCAAAAGAAGATTCAAGATTCTACTTCTGCCAATTTATTCAATGTAACTAAAATGGAGCACAGATGATTCTGATAATAGAGAACACAATTTACTTAGGATCTATAATTGTTTGACCTTATTTATGGAGTTATGTTCCAAGGCAGCATGTGGATGCCTATACCCTCAGAATGTACCAAACATTGGATATGCCATTTTCCCCCAGATGCTCTGCAACTTTGCCAAATGATAATAGCATTAATTTGTCTTTCCTTATTTTATTACTGGGTATGACTTCTGCATCAGTACCTTTGTGGTTTTAATCCATTATGGTTAAGTTAAATAATTTAAATGAATAAATAAATAAAGTTACTTGAGTACAAACATTGTGATATCATAACAATTGATTTGATACTGAGATGACTCTGAAGTGATTAATTAACAAATAGACTATACAGTGTAAAAATGGTATATAAGGAATGAGTAACATTCCCAGAGGGAGGTATGCTATTTTATATTGTTTTCAACTTAATAGTTACAAATTGATTGTTTATGTAACTAATCACAATATATGTTTGGACTGAGAAATATGGGGAGTAACTGAAACTGAAGTAATCAAATCTACATGTAGACAGATACTACTCTTTATTAAAATGTAACTTTACTCTTCTGTCATCTATCACTCTGGTAATAAGTGCTGCTTTATCATAGGAAGATCTTTCTGATGTACAAATGTCTATATTCATTTTTTATTGTTGTACTTTCCTATAACATGTACTGTTTTACTCATTAGAATTTGAGAATTTGCTAACTACCTGTCCATAGAAAGGACAGTTGAGGAAGAAAATGGAAATCCAATCTACACTCAGATAAATGTGGTGAATCACACCTGTAATAGCACATAGAAGGCTGAGGCAGAAAATTTGTCTCCTAAAATGTGGTGATATATTGTGTACCCTAATAAACTTTGCCTGAAGATTAGAGAAGAGAACAAGCCACTATATTAAACATAGAGGCCAGGCAGTGGTGGCACACACCTTTAATCCTAGCACTCAGGAGGCAGAGATCCATCTGGATCTCTATGAGTTCAAAGTTACCCTGGAATACATGAGATTGACTCAGTCTAGGAGAGAAACAGAGCCAGGCGGTGGTAGCACACAGCTTTAATCCCAATACTTGGGAGTCACACACCTTTAACCCCAGCACTTGAGATCTCATGCCTTTGCTTGGGAAGCACACATGCCTGTAAACCCAAGAAGTGATGGCTGGGCAGAGAAAGGTACATAAGGTGTGAGGAGACAGGAACTAGAGACTTTTCAGGCTGAGGAGTCCTAGAGGTAAGAGGTGGCTTGTTCCTTTGTCTCTCCAATCTTTCAGCACTTATATCAATATCTGGCACCCTTTTTTTTTATTAAAAAGCCAATTAGCAATTCTAGTTACACTAAAATGTGTTTGAAATCATCTTGAGATACATAGTGAGGACTAAACCATCCTCACCTGCAGAGGAAGAATGTGTCTCAATACAACAATTCTTGTGTTGATATAGAATCTCAATTTAATTAGAATGTGCATCACTAAGCATATAAAAATAAGTCACATATAATAAGTGGATCATACCACAATTTTAACATTCAACAGGCTAAGATCAGTCAATATGAAGTTGAAAGCCATCCTTGAACACATATCAACTTCAAAGCCATCCACATCTACTAGTGTAACCTTATCTCAAAGCCAAGAAAGAAAATGTATCTTAATGCTACAGTGCTTTACTAGAATGTGCATGGCCCAGAGTTTGATCTATAGCTCCAACAAATGAGACAGGTAAGAATACAAAGGTTAAAAACAATCATAATCTTCTGGTGGCATGTAAATTATTTCTGTCACACTGGAAATCAGTACAGAAATTCTTCAAATAATTTTAATTGGAACTTATACATGATCTAGCTATAACACTTTTGGATATAAACTTCCACATTAACAATATCAGAGTACTATAGTTATGTCTTTACATTCCTGTTTATTGTTATCTTATTTTGTAAGCCAGCTTACAGAATCAGATGAAGAGGCCATCAATATATGAATGGACAAAGAAAGTATAGTAAAATGTAGTATATGCATCAGAGATTTATTTGAATATAAAGAATAAAATGGCAGTATTTACAAGGAATAAATGAAAGTAAGAGAGACTCTTAAGAATGTGAAAGGGGAATAGAAGGAGGCAGGGAGGGGATACAAAAGGAAACAGGAAGGATAATGTGAATAGATGTACATTACATACATGAGTATAAATATTCCACCAACACACTCTACTCTATGAAATTTGTCTGTGCTGATTAAAAAAGTAGAGGAGAAAGCATGAGAGGATAACAGAAAACAAAGAAAGTTAGAAGTTAACTTGAATTTTAAAAGATTTGTTTTAGAAAACATTTATTTGCAGAGGCTTGTAAATGGTTCAGTGGTCAAGATCACTTACTGCTCTTGGAGAAGACTGGGGTTCTGTTCTTAGCACCCACATGGCAACTCATAATCATCTGTGACTCCACTTCCCAGGAATACAACAACAATGTCTTTTGGCCTATGCAGGCTCTGCAGGCACATGAGAAATATCCTTTTAATGTAGTGACACAACAATGAACAGATGATTTTTGTTCATATAACAATGATAAAGTTTCTATCACATATTGAAACCATGTTGGTAAGGAAGTATAGAACTGGAGTCTAGAATTATACACTGATAAAATATCAAATAATATCTATTCCAAAAATAACGGAAAGGTCAATTTATAGTGGAAGAAAGCTATCAGCTTCTACTGTTACAGATTCCAGTTTTCAAAACACTAAATATTTATCAAAAATATTATAAGGAAAACATCATGCTGTAACATGACAGCATCATAAGACCTATTTGTTAGCAGAGACCCTCAAACTAAATATAGAAACAGCTTGATTTCAAAGCCCAAATAGTTATATAACATGCAGTAAATAAGGCCAATGTATAAACTAAAAGATACTGCAATCTCCCAACACTAGAGTAACAGTTTCAAGAAGACCCACTTCTTGAACTTTCACATATGATATGATCTCATTATCAATGCTCTTGACATGAAATAGGGATTTAAGCACTATAGAAACACAAAACAAAGAGATATCATGACTTAGTAGGAAAACAAAACAAAACAAAAAAGTGTTTTGAGTGAAATGACATTCAAAATATGAATTCAAAATCTGAGTAAAATTTTCCTAATTTGAGTTAAAGAAGATTATTTTCCAGTTCTAGTCCAAGGAAACAACAGGGCAAAGTGTGTGATGAGAACTATTTTTAAAAGAAAATTTGAAGCATTCTTAGGGATTGCTTCTAACTACTCAGTTGATTATTAAAATAATGTCCAAATATGTAGATATACAAAGTTAGATTAAAAAATACTTGAAAAATGTCAGCTATTAGAATATTTTAAATCATGTTATTTGCACATTACCAATATTTTCATCATTTAGGGATGATATTGAAGATTCTTAACTAAATTCGTATTCCACTGATGACACCAAGGGACATTCATGCTCTAGCAAATTAAAGGGGGAAAGGTTAAACACACCAGAGACTACTCTAAAAGCTGTGGTTAAATCATTATTAAATTATGTCCCTGGAGTCTGTTCTTCTGTGAAACAGGCAATTACTATAATGCCTTTCCCCAAATTTTGATGTTTTCTAGTCCATATGGCAACATTTTCATATATTATTTTTATGATATGAATATTCAATTTATCTTTATTAATATTTTGACTCACACAGTAAAGGGGATGCATAACAGAAATAGTTATATCTCATCTGCCTGTATTAAGAGATGATTTGACAGTAGCTCGGGGCAAAGCTGAAAAGTGTTGCAGAAATTGTCAAATGTCCTAGTCTTCATTGATATAAAACTAAGACACCACTATCCAAGCATTATTCTCTTCCTTCCTAAGGTATTTATTATTCTTTCTTTTTATAAAGCACATTGTATGTTCTTACATCCTTCGTTAAGAGTGCACCATGAGCTATTATCATGCACCCACATGAATAACTATATATAACATTGGAAAAGCCTATGACAATTCTAAGTTACTTATACCAGAATAAAAACAAACAAAAAACATATATATTGTCTTTCTATTTCAAAATAGTAAGGTAAACTTGACCACCAGTATATATGTCTTATATCTGTTTTAGACAAGAATGTGAGTATTTGAATTACACACACTAGTATTCAAAAGTTGTGTCAATGAGAAGGTATGTGAATCTGATGGAACTACTCAAATTTCAAAGAACATGCTTATAAATACAGGTAAATCAAGTACAGAGTAGATAATGCAGAATACATACTTGGGAAGTAGTAATGTTACATTCACTGTTTTTGTATTATATGTAACAAATAAATAACAAGCATTTTATCAACTAGATTGTTTAGAATATTTGTGTGACTTTAACTTTCTTTTATCACCAGCTTTTTAAAAATTCTAAAGGCAGTGAAAGATCTTGATATTATTTTCAGAATTGAAAGTGATGGATTCATAAATTATTGCCCCAGGGGCTGAATCCCATTTGAATTGGATGTGTGAAATGATTAAAATTAAGTCATTTCTGTTATTGTTAGAAGTAAAATAAATCATTTGAAGTACTGTCTTCTCTTCTAAAACGCACCCATATAAAATGAATCTTACTGTTTTCTTTTCAAATGGGTTATTCCATTTTTTACTCTTTGGTATAAATTTTCTCACTTTTAGACAACAGAATATATTATACTACATTTGAATTTTAAAGAGCACTAAGGAGTTGAAATAAAATATGTAGTACTTAGAATACTTCCCAGAAATTTTAGAAATAATCAGAGTATCATTTTGTTTGACAGATCTTAATATTCAACATAGAGTAAAGCTTAAATAGTCCTGTGCCCGACTTACAATATCAATGTTTATGAAATGAATTGTTTTTACAGTTTGCTCAATAAAAATTTTGCTCTTATTCAATCCAACCTTCTTATCTATATAAACATTGATTTGTATAAATTATTATACACCCTCTTTCAAATACCCATAATAAATATTTACATGAATATTTTTCTATACTTAATATTTAAAGTTATCCCCAAGGCAAACTTATTAGACAATGTAATGTAATGTTTTATAAGAAATTTCCCTCAAAATCCTACGTTGAAGGCTTGTTCCTCCTATACACATCTTACTGACAGGTAATCAGATCATGGAGGCTGATATTTCATAAGGTGGTTTAATGCCCTGATGAAATCACAGCAGAATGGACTACCAGAATGTGGAGTTTCTTTGAAGGGAAGAACTAACTGAAAGCATGTGTCCTTCCTCTCAGTCTCATTCTGCTTTCTAGAAGACATAAATTAAGGAGCTGACTATACCACATGCTTTCACTGTCATAATATCCTGTTGCTCTAAAGTCTCATTGCAATGGAGCCAACAAATACAGTATAGAAAAATGTCTGAAATTATGAGGAAAAATAAATAATTCTTTCCTTTAAGTTTATTTGCTCAGGTATTTTGTAATAGTGACAAAAATACAAGTAACATGTAGGAATATACACTAAATGTTATATGGAAATATATTAATTAATTTTCTATTTTGTGACAAAATACCATGACAAAGGCAACTTATAAAAGAAAGTGTTGAAATTAGTTTATGCTTTCAGATTGTGAGAGCCCATAGTGGCAGTACAAAGCCACAGTGGCAGGAAGAAGTGAAATCTCACATCTTGATCTGCAAGTAGGTAGGATGGAGAGAGAGAGAGAGAGAGAGAGAGAGAGAGAGAGAAAGCAGAAGGGAAATGGGGATTGCTTCAGTCTCACCCAGCCTTGTCCAACAAGTCCACATCCTCTAATCTTTCCCAAAGGGTTCCATATGTTTCTTTTTTTTTTAAGTTAAGACAAACCCCAAACATCTAGGTTGGTTTAATTCAGCACTTCCCTTTACAATTCTGTGTCTCTCAGCAGCTGCCTTTCACTCATCAACATTCAAAAATTTCAAAGTCAACAAAGCACCATACAGGATTCAGATTCCCTGTGTATTTTCCATCTTTATGTCACTTATTTTTTATATTAATTAATTTATTCTTTCTTTAAAGATTTTACTTAATTATTTTTAAACTATTTATTCTTTCCTATGACATTTTCTTTTCCTTCTTAAGCACCTACACACACTATAACCTGTTTAAAACAGAACATGACAGACTTCAACAACTCAGAAATCATTCAGAAAGTGATTAAAGATTCTACTGGAGTAGAAAGCATAATTATCAAAAACTTTGGCTGTTCATATGTCTTTTTTTTTCTTAGAGACTTCGGAAAGGTTTTAAGGGGGGCGAGTAAAATGATCAAATGTCTTTCACAGTAACTGTCTTGACAGTATCCTAGAAGATAGAGTAGAAGAAGTAATATTTGAGTTGGAAGGCTAGTTAGGAAGCTACTAAAGTAATGTTATGGTTGGGGGCCACCACAACAGGAGGAACTATATTAAGGGGTCACAGCATTAGGAAGGTTGAAAACTTATGCTTTAGTAACTTAGTTGCCCTATCTCCTCAAATGTAAGGAAATAATGAAAGTATTACAGGATTATTGTAAGAATTTAGTCATAAATAAAAAGTTCGAGAGTAATTTTTATTACTCTTGTAATAAGTGATGCTTCCCACGTAGATGCAAAATATTTGCCTAACTGTGCAAAGATGTGTTGCATTTGTTTAACTATGTAAAGTTGTGTTGCATTTGTTTATGTTGAGGAATATTTGTTTAACTATGTTAAGACGTTTTGAGTGTTTAATCATGTAAAGCTGTATTGCTGTTTTACCTGGCCTGCCTAAGGCACCTGATTGGTCTGATAAAAAGCTGAGTGGCTAGTAGCAAGGATGGAGGTATAGGTGGGATTTCCGGGCAGGGAGAGTAGGTAGAAGGAGGAATTTAGGCACAGAATAGAAAGAAAAAGCGATGAAAGGGAGACACCAGGGCCTAGGCCAGCCAAACCCACAGGAAGCAGGAAAGTAGGACATACTGAATGAAATAAGGGTAAAAAGCCCAAAGGCAAAATGTAGATAAACAGAAACAGGTTAAATTAAGTAAAAAGAGCTAGTGGGACAAGCCTAATCTAAGGCCGAAGATTCATAACTAATAATAAATCTCCATATATTTATTTGGGAGCTGGTTGGCGGCCCAAAGAAAATGCCAACTACAAATGACACCTAACCTGGGGCTTGAATTGAATTTCCACATAGGGCCTAAGAAAGCTGAAAAAGAAAAAGGAAATAACCAGCTACAGCTCCATTAAGAGGTGCTACTGGGCAGCACAGCAATTGAGCAGCCAGCATGCTAAGTAGAAACAGCAAGCTAAGTAAAAATGCCTGCTGAAGCACAGGCATCAACTTCCTAGAGCTGGGGCCGTTAAATTCATCTCTTGGTTAAATACAGCTCCCAGTTTAATGCAGCTCTCAGCCAGACCCTCAGGCTTAAGGCTCAGCTCTCAGAGACTTGAGGAAGGGGTAGAGACAACCGCCAGTGCCGCATGGTGGAGGGCCTAACTGCCTGCCACGTAGCAGTTTAAAGTTTGGCTCACGCTATCAGAGAACACTACAGGTGCACAGTAAAACAGGTTCGTATTGAGTTCTATATGTTTTTATACCTACTTTTCAATTAATTAAGCCTACAAATAAAACATAGTAATAGAAGACTGGTTTTCACCTAAGAGAAATAAGAAATTCTAATCATATTAAAAACCTACATATAGCCTAGGTTCTAAAGAGGCTCAGGCAAGAGATTATAATATCCAAGTTACTGTCAGGTACATAGTAAGACCATGATAAAAAAAAAAGGAAAAACAAGCAAAACACACATAAAATATAATTACCATGTTAAAAAATTTGGTTTTTGAAAATTCGATGGAAAAATACTTCTGGTGTATGGGTATAGGAAATTTTAAGAAGAAACAAAAATAGTAAATCATAAAATAAGGAATTTTAACAAGAAGAAAGTCAATAAATTTAGACAATAAACATGGTTATAATATTTCTATTTCTAGCTATGGTCAGGTAATGAGGGACACAATATCACATCCTCATGAACACGCAAAGGTTAGACCAAATATGTGAACAATCATTTCCAGATTGGGCAAACATTAGCCTAGGACTTTTACTCCAGCAAAAAGGAAACTAATTAAGATGATATTATCTATGCCCACGTATATGTTTAAAGGTACATTTTTAAAGCAATTCAGAGGAAAATTCCAAGCAGGGTTTTCTTTCCAGGCAGAATTTTGACAGAGAAAATAAAGGTCTGAGTGTTACACAATATCTTGAATTTTTACAGCATAAGAAATTATATTTAGAACACAAGCTTCACAAATATGTAACATTCAACATGATTTTGTTGCTAAATATTGTTGAACATACATAGAACAAAATTCTAAAATGTTGAGCCAATGACTGTGGAGCTGAATCAGTAATGACTTTTGTCCAATATCGACCTAAGTTTGACTTTTACACTATAGTTTCTTCATTGATATATAAATATATGGCTTTATCCAATAACACATTTTTATGAATTTTATAACATCTTCATAACAGTTTTAAAAATCAGGCCATGCAGGTCTTCTCATTTTTTCTTGTAATTATTTGGGATATTATTTGCATTTCCATATGAAATTCTCAATACAATTTATACAAGTCATCTGATAAAACCATTTTTAGATTTTTAGTTAATCTATAAGTAAATTTAGGGAGATAGTATCAACTATATTTAATCATATGATCTGTAATCATAACATCATTCTTTTCATTTATTTATTCAATTTTTTGTCAATATTATATAGTTTTCAACATATTAACACTCAATTATTTGTTACGTTTATATTTTCATGTTTTGGTTCTTCGGTTTGGTTCATGGTTTGGTTCTTTACTTTCACTTCCAATTGCTCACTGAAATTTTATAGAAAAGTGACTGATTGTAGGTTTTAAAAATACATAATCATCTAAATTCACTTAACACTTTTAATGACTGACTACCTATAATTTTTTTTAATTTTTATGTATGAAATCAAGTCATCTACAAATTACTATTTCTTTATTTTCAATATTTGTGCATTTTATTCTATAGCCTGTTTGTCATGCAAAATATTTAGAATTGACCACTGCAACTTGTGTATACTTGGTAAATGCTATAATAGTTACATTTATTCTCAGACCATTGGCACTGTTTTCTTGACATTAGAAGGTAAGGATACCTGTTATTATGATCAAATATAGTGTTGACTGTAGCTATTTTGTTGATTCCCTTTATCAAGTAAAGAACTCTCTCTTCTATTGAGTGTTTTTATTGTTTATTTCTAATGATTTCCTTCATAAATTAATAAGAGGTAATGGAATGTCCCTGTACTGTCTTTTAATGGTAAATTAGATTGACATACATTTTAGCGTTAATCCAATCTTTTATCTTGGTATCAATCTCATTCATTTATATGAACAATTAATATATTATTAGTTTCATAATTTGTTTTAGTCTTACTAATTTCATTTGGATTTAATATTAAAGAAATTCTAGAATCAAGCAATCATTATTTAGGACTTATTATTCCATTCTTCAATTTTCCAGAAAATGTTTGTGGAAGATTTTGCTTTTCTTTTTTCCAAGTGCTTCATAATATTTACTCTAAAACCATATGGTCTTGAAATACTCCTTACAGCAAAAAGTATATTTGAAATTCAGTTTCTTTAAAACATGTTGCTATTGAGATTCATGTATTCTATGTCACTTCTGATAATTTTTCTCATATAAGGAATGTTTAGATACTATCAGAAATAAAGCAATTTGTAATATTTCATTATTAGCTATAAGATGTCAAATTGTATACCTACATATCATATTGATATTGTCTTCTTAGTTCCTTTAGTTTGAATCTGAGGTCATCCAGATAAACTCATGTGTTTGACTACTTGATTCTCAGCTAATGACATTGTTTAGGAAGTGTTTTTGTTACTTTTCTATTGCTGTGGTTATATATCATGTCCAAGGCAGCTTATAGAAGAAAGCATTTATTTGGTTTTTATTATATCACAGAAGTAGAGTCCATGCTTTAATGATCATCCTTGGAGGGCAACATGGCATCAGCCAGCCATGACCCAGGATTTGCAGCTGATAATTCACATCCTGATCCATAAATATGAAGTAGAGAACACACTAGGGATTGCACATGTCTTTTGAAACCTCAAAGCCTGCACTCAGTGACATACCTTTTCAACAAGGCTATACTTCCTAATCCTTCCCAAGCAGTCCCACCATCTGCAAACCAAGTATTCAAACATATGAGCTTAAGGGGGTCGTTTATACTTACATAACCACAGGAGGATTATGGAGCATTTTGGAGGTAGAGACTTGCTATAGGAGGTGAATCACTGGGAGAAGGTACTGGAGTTTTATAGCCCGACATCACCTCCTGTTGACACTCAGATTCCCCACTTCAAATGCAAAGTGATAGTGTGAATATTTCCCAAAAAGACAATTCACCATCTGTAACAACTACAACAACAAAAACAGATCAATGAAATAATTTTACTGGTCTAGGATTTTGAAATAATGAGTTTAATTAGGGTCACTTTTATGAACATGGGTGAAAGAATGCAGAAAATTTGTAACTGGATATACCACTGGGGGTAAAAGAAATCTCTCTCCCTATACCAACTGACAATTACCTATAAAATTTATGGAGTAAAGGGGACTTGGGTGCTCTTTCCCATAGTATCCAATAGTTACCTAAAATTCCTTGGGAAGAGCTGGGACCTCCGGAGCTCTTCTCTCCTTCTATGATGGAAAGTTAATGGGCCCAATCTTTTTCAATTCTTATTCCAGTAACCATAGGTGCTTATATTTCAAGAAGACAATATAATGTCATACTTGGAGGAGAGTGTTCCATTACAAATGCGACTAGTCCACACCTGTTTCTGCTATTATGCTTATCTGCCATGATGGAATATGTAATATACCCTTGAACTACAAACCAGAATAAATCATTCATACCTTAAATTATTTTTTGTTTAGAATTTTGTCCTAGAAGTAAGAAAATAACATATAGCAAAATTGATACCAATAAGCAGAGATGCTTATATGATAAGCACCTGATTGCATGATGTTAGGCCTTTGAGATAGGTTTATTGGAAGGAAAGAGCTAGAAAGACCATAGAATATTGTAAAGAGAGTTTGACAGACAATTCAGGTAAGTTTATGCAAGAACAAAATACCAAAAATAATACATGGAGAAAAATTCCTGCTCATGTGGTTTCAGAGGAAACAAGATCTTTATCAAAAAACTAGGCAAGAAGCTGTGTAGTTTTTATTCTGACAAATAATTGGCTTCATTCTACCTGTGTCCTAAGAACTTCAGTGGGACAGAATTTTAAAGCAACAGGGTAATGTACGTGGCATTTACAGAAAGGTTCAAGATAGAATAGCATTTACCGTGACATCCTTACTATTCAAATCATCTCTTTTTAAAATATGTATTTATACTTTTGAGATTATAATTACATCATTAATTCAAACCCCAAAACCAACCAAGTATCCCCTCACCTTATTCTCTTTCAAATTAATGGACTCATTTTATGCAGTCTTTGTCACATCTGTGTGTGTGTGGAGGGTGTTCCTAAGTATATAAATACATCTTGCTCAAGCTGTATAGTTTTATTTGCATCCATATGCTTTCAGGATTCATCATTTGGTATTCAGTAGCCAATCAGTGTAATCTTCCCTGGGGAAGAATATTTCTCCTATTCTTCGGCATTCCATCCTTGCCTATAGTTCTTTGTGTAGGGTAGGGGCTTATCCTAGTGGTGATAAAGAAGAGACCAGTATCATTACATTGACTTTTTTTCACCAGTCATGGTTGGTACTATCCTAAGTCTCTGGGCTATCCAAACTCTGGGTATTAGAACTCCAGGAAGTGTCAAAGGTAGCCTATCACTCTCATGGCATAGGTCTCAGTCTGGACTAGTCATCTGTTGACCAGTCCCACAATCTCTACACCATGGTCAGCCATGAATACATGTACCTAAAATCAACATTAAAAAGATTCAGTAGGTTTATAATATAAATAAAAAATATATGTAAGAATAACAACTATAGCAGGGCAGTGGTGGCACACGCCTTTAATCCCAGCACTCGGGAGACAGAGGCAGGCAGATCTCTGTGAGTTCAAGGCCAGCCTGGGCTACTGAATGAGTTCCAGGAAAGGCACCAAAGCTACACAGAGAAACCCTGTCTCAAAAAAAAAAAGAATAACAACTATAAAAAAGATCATGAAATTGAGAGGGAACTCAGGCAAAAGTAGGAGCAAGGTTGGAGTTGTACAGAGGGAGGGAAGTGTGGAGATGATCTCAATGCAATATTCATTTATGAAATCATAAAATTTAATGAATTCAATTTTTAAAATCTTTAAAGCAATAAGATTAAAATAACTCACTAATCAATGTATTTTGAATAAGTTTAAAATCAGATAATTAGTGATATAAGAAAGACATGGTATGATATATTCAAATGACTGGAAAAAGATCAGTCAAAAGGGCTGAGGATGGAGCTCAACAAATAGAGTGCCTATGTAACACAAATAAAGCCCTTAAATAAAGTTCCTTAACACCTCATAAAATGGGGCTTTGTAGAACCCACTTGTAACCACAGTATTTGGAAGATAGAGACAAGAAGATCATAAGCAAAAGGCCATCCTTCATTACATAGCAAGTTCAAAACCAGAGCATAATATATGAAACCTCGTTCAAAAAACGTGAACAAGCCATTCAAGAACTCCTTAGTCAGCAAAATTAAGTTTAAACTTTAAAAACTTTCAGACACACAAAATAGTACCACGAATGTAAAAGCTATGAATTTCATTAGTATCCAAATATTCTTCAAAAAATAATGAAAGGAGGCTGGAAAGATGGCTTAGTGGTTAAGATCAGTGGCTCCTCTTCCAGAGGACCTGGATTCAGTTACTAGAACTACAATGCAGTTCACAACCATCTATAACTCCAGTTCCAGGACATCCAATGGACTCTTCTGGCCTCCATGGGCATCAAGGATGAACATAGTACATAAATATATATGCAGACAAAACATCTGCATGCATAAAATAAAATTATATTTTTTGAAAATAAGTGATAAAGAAATAATTTCAGACAAAATGATAGGACATGAAATGGTAGTTCAACTCTAGATTAAGAAATACAAGCAGCCAAGTATGATTGTGCACACCTTTAATACTAATGATTGGTAGGCAGAGGCAGGTAGAAATCTTTGAGTTTGAGATGAGCTGAGGACAGCCAAGGTATTACACAGAGAAACCATATCTTGTAAAACCAAAAATAAATAAATAAATAAAGCACTAATAAGATGACCACTGAGTGTAATATGAAGGAGAACCTAAAAACAGTGTTTTTATTATAACATTACTTTATTTTTTTTTCTTTACATGATTTAGATTTAAAGGCAAACATATAAATCAGCAATTATTTATAAATACTAATAGACATAATGTATAAGTATATGACTTTTACAGCAATGGATTGAACTACAACTTTTATTTATATAATACTCTAGAGACATGTCCCCATGACTAAGAACAGTAGTTTGCACAACCACAAGATCCTGTGTCCAGAACCCAGTACACTTGAGACAAAACAGATATGCTTTTTTTGTGTACATGTAATACAGAAGTGTCTTGGGTAAGATAGGAGTATCAGTGTGGCTTTTTGAATTCCAGGACAGCNTGCGTTCCAGGTTAAGGGAGAGAATCTGCATCAAAGGTATGAGAATGAGAGTGATAGCAGGATAACCAATGTCTTCCTGCAGGCTCTATAGTTGTGCATAGACACATAGACCTGCACATATGTGTGTATACCATGCTCACACATCCACCAGTGTTTAATAAAATTGAAATTAAATTGCTAATAATCAAAAGATTAAATAACAATCTATAATTGAATATTTATGTTGACATGTACACCACAGGCCCTAAGAAAGTCCCTAAGAAAATAACTAAAAGATAGTGAGAGAAATGGGATGTGGATTAATACATTATACTTTATAGTATCAATTTAATATAAAAGAAGGCAGTAATAAAGTAGAGAAAAAGAAAATGATATGACATATAGAATATAAACAGCAAATAGTAGGTATTATTGTGAAATTTTTAAATTTGCATGGTTTCTTTTCTTATAAAGGAAAATATTTAATTGGGACTTGCTTACAATTCAAAGGTTTAATCCATTGTCATCATGGCATGAAGCATGTAGGCATGTAGGCAGACATGGTGCTGTATAGAAGCTCAGAATTCTGCATCCAGATCTGCAAGCATTAGGCAAAGAGTGACACTGGCATTGGCTTGAATATTTGAAACCCCAAAGCCCATCACCAGTGACAGACTTCTTCCAACCAAGCCACATCTCTTAATCCCTGTCAAGTAGTGCCATTCCCTAATGACTAAGCATTTAAACCTATGAGCCTAGAGAAGCCATTCCTATTAAAACTACCATACAGTTCTAGGAATTATTTGTGTGTGTGTGTGTGTGTGTGTGTGTGTGTGTGTGTGTGTGTGTGACTTTCTAATATATATTCACAATTTTACCTGAAACATGAAATATGAAAGCTTGGGAAATTGTAATGATGTTTGAAACCACCAAGCCAGTTGCTAATAACAATAAAAACGGAGCCATTTTGGTGGGATCTGGCAGTTTTCACTTAAGGTCTTCATATGAAACAACTGTACCCTTCTGTGTTTGTCTTGTCTGATATCTTTAATTAGGACTGAATGTAGTCAACGTGTTGAATGATTAGTTGTTTATATGTAAAAGTATTCAATTACAGATGCATAAAAATAAATTTTATAGGGCAACCTCGTCAGTGAACTGACAAAACTGGTAAATATTTGGAGTATGCAATATCTTTGTGTGCTTCTTTCTTTTTTTCTTAACTTTTTACCTTTTATTGAAAGTAATTCTTTTCTCATACAATATATCCTCCCATTTAGACTCTCTATCCATGTAATGTCTGGCTGTGATTCTCTGCATCTATTCACATCTGCTGCTTGAGGAAGCTTGTAGTGGTGATGACTGGATAAGTCACTTATCTGAGTTTAGCAGAATACCATTAGGAGTCATTTTATTAGTATGCAAATCATGTTGGATTTTACACTAGGTCTCTGGACTATCTAGTCTCTGGTTATGAGTTACCACAGATTTGTGTACAGGTTCCTACTTGTGTAGTAGGCCTTAAGTCAAATCAGACATTGTTTGCTTACTCTCACAAGTTCTGTGCCACCATTGCTCTTGCATATTTTACAGATATTACAGATTGTAGAACAAAAGCTTTGTGATTATATTTGTGTTCAAGTTACACTTTTGGTAGCAGTAGCCTGCAGAGTACCTTCTTGCATTAAAGAGATGTGAATGTAGGAGTGAAGGCTTCATGTAGGCATTAGCTGGAATACTCCATGTTCAGTGAATTGTGTGGATGTTTTCCTTGGCAATGGGGCTCCAGCATCATTTTGGAGAGAACAACTATTTGACTTGACAATCGTTTGGATTGATTGGGTATTTCCATATGCCCTCATCCAACAATTCAATTGAATACAACACAATCCCACCAGTAGAAGACTTGCTTGGCTACAAGAGATGGCCAGTTGAGACTGTATGCCCCATTACTAGGACTTCTTATTAGGATAACATTCATACACTCCAGGCAGTTTCCACTGCATTAGGTTTTCACACACACATTCAATGTTCCACAGTTCCACAGTTCTCCCTTCACTGTCTCCCTCCAACTAAACTTCTCCCCTCCCATCTCCATCTGCCTTGAGTGTACCCCTAAAATCTATTCTATGTCCTCTCCCATTGAGATCCATGTGTCCAGCCTAGATCCCTCATGTTTACATACCCTCTGGGTCCATGGATTATAGCTTTGTTATCATTTTCTTAAAAGCTAATATCCAACCTGGGCGGTGGTGGTGTGCACCTTTAATCCCAGCACTTGGGAGGCAGAGGCAGGTGGATCTCTGTGAGTTCAAGGCCAGCCTGGGCTAGTGAATGAGTTCCAAGAAAGGCACCAAAGCTACACAGAGAAACCCTGTCTCAAAAAACCAAAAAAAAAAAAATGAGCTAATATCCACACACCATATTTATTTTTCTAATTCTAGGTTACCTCACTCAGGATGATTTTTTTTCTAGTTCCATTTATTTGCATGTAAATTTCATGATGTCATTTTTTTTCATTAACAGCTGAGTAATACTTCATTGTGTAAATGTACCACACTTTCTTTATCCATTCTTCTGTTGAGAGACATCTAGGTTGTTTCCAGTTTCTGGGTATTATAATAAAGCTAGTGCCCCACCTACCAGCTGAATTGCCCCAATAACCATCCTACCACCCTTCTTCTCTCACTTCTCACCTCATGACCAGACCCTATCCACAATGCCAACAAACTGAGCAGGCCACACCAGGCAGAATAGCAGGTGAGTGATCTGTTTGACAACTGACCTGTCCAACACGCTAGATCAGTTCTCAAAAACCCATAAACTCCCACCTCACCTGCCAGTCCATGGCCTGTTCCTACCCACAATGCCAGCAGAACTCCACTGCTGAGGTGCAGGCCACACCAGTCAGAAGTAAAGGTGTGAGACCCGCCTGTCAGTGGAAATGCCCCACTCCCTAGATTCAGTTACCAAAAACTCATCCTACTGCCCTCCCCACACCTTAAAGGACATCTTGCGCCAACCTCCACCCACAATGACAGCAGAGCTCTACTAATAAGGTGTAGGCTACACTAGTCAGAAGAACAGAGACCACATGCTGCACCTAAGGCAAAGATGGACCCCAAAATTCCAGTCTTGAACTTGGACAAAGACTCTCTACTCAATCAGAGGTCACACCAGGTCACCAGATATCTAGGATGAAAAGACCAGAAGACCAAAGAGGAAACAGAAATTAAGGAAAAAAACACCCAACCAATGGACAAACTCAGAAATCAATACCTATACCCATAATCATCCCAAACCAGGATGGCTAAACACCAGTATAAGAAAAAAAAATCAGCAACAGAAAGGGCACTATGTCAACACCAGAGCTCAGCTATCCTACAACAGCATGACTTGCATATTCCAAAGCAGTTGAAGCACAAGAAAATGACTTACAACCAATTTTATGAAGATGATAGAGGACCTTGAATAGGGAGTGAAAAAGTCCTTTAAAGAAACTGAGGAAAAGACAAACAAAAATGGTGGAAATCAATAAATTTGTAATGAATGCCAAGAAAATCAAGAAAAAACAAACAAGTGAAGAAAACTGTTCAAGACCTGAAAATTGAAATAGAAGCAATAAAGAAAACAAACTGAGGGAATTTGGTGATTAGAAAATCTGGGTAAGTTAACAGGAAATACAGATGCAAGGACAACCAATAGAACACAAGAGATGGAAGTGAGAATCTCAGGCATTAAAAATACTAGAGAAGAAATAGAGTCATCAGTCAAAGAAAATATTAAATCCAAAAAATTTACTAACGAAATACATCTAGGAAATCTGGGATATTATGAAAGACCAAGCCTAGGAATGGTAGGAATAGAAGAAGGGGAAGATTCCTAGCTCAAAAACCTAGAAAATATATTTAACAAAATCATAGAAGAAAATTTCACTGTCATGCCTATTGAAGAACATGCCTATAATGGTAGAAGAAGTATACAGAACACCAAATAGATTAGTCCAGAAAAGAAAGGCCCTGTACCATATAACAATCAAAACATTAAATATACAGAATAAAGAAAGAATATTAAAATCTGCAAAAGAAAATGGCAAAGTAACATATCAAGGCAGCCCTCTTGTAAGTACACTCAAATTCTCAACCAAGACTCTACAAGCCAGGAGGGCATGGATAGATGTTTTGCATACTCTAAAAGACCACGGATGCCAGCCCAGACTATGATATCCAGTGAAACTTTCAATCATCATAGATGGAGAAAACAATATATTTCACAACAAAGTAATATTTAAACAATATCTATTCATAAATCTAGTCCTATAGATGGTACTAGAAGAAAAACTCCAATGCAAGATAGTTAAATACTCCCATGAAAACACTGGAAATGAAGAATCTCACATCAGTAACACTCAAAGAAGGGAAACACGCACACACACACATACACACACACACACACACACATACTACCTCCACCAATACCAGCAAGAAAATAACAGGAATTAACAATCATTGTTCAGTAATATCCTTCAATATCAATGAACTCCATTCTCCAATATAAAGACACAGGTTAACAGAATGAATAAAAAAAACAAGATCCATCCTTCTGTTGCATTAAAGAAACAAACATCAACATCAAAGAGAGACATTGCTTCCACAGTAAATATATGAAAATTATTTTCCAAGGAAATGGACCTTAGAAGCAAACTATTTTAGCTATTTTAATACCTAACAAAATAGACTTCAAACAAAAATTAGTCAAAAGAGATGGAGAAGGACATTTCATACTCATCAAATGAAAAATCCTCCAAGAGGACATTGCAATCCTTAACATCTATGCCCCAAACACAAGCCCATCCACATTTGTAAAATGAATATTACTAAAGCTTAAATCACAGATTGAACCTCACACATTAATAGTGAGAGAATTCAATATCCCACTCTCGCCAATGAACAGGTCATCTTGACAAAAATAAAACAGAAATATAGTGGAGCTAACAGACATTGTGAATGAAATGTACCTACAGAACATTTCACTCAAACACAAAAGAATATACCTTCTTCTCAGCACCTCATGGGACATTCTCCAAAATTGACACATACTTAGTTACAAAGCAAGTCTGAGCAGATAAAAGAAAAATGAAATAAGACCCTGTATCCTATCATACTACCAGGGATTAAAGCTGGGTATCAACAATAACAGAAAGCCTATAATCTCATAAAAACTGAATTATTTCTATTGAACAACTACTATTTCAAGGCAGAAGTAAAGACATTAAAGACTTTCTAGAATTCAAAGAAAATGAATGCAAAACTTACCCAAACTTAAGGTACACAATGAAAGTGATGCAAAGAGGGAATGTTCATAGAACTGAGTAACTTCATAAAGAAATTGCTGAGCTCTTATACTGGCAACTTAAAAGCACACCTGAAAGTTCTACAACAAACTAAGCAAACATATGCAAGAGGAGTAGAAGGCAGGAAATAATCAAACTGAGGGCTGAAATCCATAAAATAGAAACAAAGAGAGTAAGACAAAGAATCATTAAACAAAGAGTTGGTTCTTTGAGAAAATCAACAGGATAGAGAAACCCTTATTCAAACTAACCAAAAGAAAGAAAGAGAATATCCAAAAACCAGAAACAGAAAAGGGGACTTAACAACAGATACCTAGGTAATCCAAAAAATCATTAGGTCAAACTTCAAAAGCTTGTAGTCCACAAAACTGGAAAATTTAAAAGAAATGGACAATTTTATCAATAGATTCTACTTACTGAAATTAAATAAAGATCAGATAAATAATTTAAACAGATATATAACCCCTATGAAAATAGAAGCAGTCATTAAAAATGTCCCAACCAAAAAAAGCCCAAGGACAGACAGTTTAATGCAGAATTCTACCAGACTTCCAAGAAAGAGCTAATAACAATACTCCCAATATTATTTCTCAAAGTAGAAACAGAAGAGACATTGCAAGTTCATTTTCTGAGGCCACAGTAATCCTGATATCCAATCCACACAAAGATTCACCAAAGAAAGAGAATTACAGACAAATTTCCCTCATGAAAAAATACTCAATTGTATTACTCACAAATAGAATCCAAGAACACATAAAAAAGATCATTCACCATGATCAAGTAGGCGCTATTAAAGTGATTCAGGCGTGGTTCAACATTCAAAAACCTGTCAATGCAATCCACTATTTAAACAAACTGAAAGAAAAAAATTATTATCATCTCATTAGACACTGCAAAAGCCATTGAAGAAATCCAACATCCCTTCATGATAAAAATCTTGGAGAAGTCAGGAGTACAAGGAACATACCTAAACATAATAAATGCAATTTACAGCAAGTTGAAAGTCAACATGAAATTAAATGGAGAGAAACTCAAACAATTCCACTAAATTCAGTAACAAGAAAAGTGTCCACTCTCTCCATATCTATTCAATATGCTGCTTGAAGTTCTAGCTAGAGCAATAAGACATCTCAAAGATATCAAGGGGATACAAATTGGAAGGAAGAAAAGTCTATCACCATTTGCACATGATATGATGTATACATGTTACCAAAAAATTATGCCAGGGAATTCCTACAGCTTATAAACACCTTCAGCAAAGTGGCTGGGTATGAGATTAACTCAAAAAAAAATCAGAAGCCCTCCTATATATAAATGACAAATGTACTGAGAAAGAAATGATGAAGAAAACAGCCTTCATACTAGCCACAAATAATATAAAATATCTTTAGTAATTCTAACCAAGGAATTAAAAGACTTGCATGATAAAAATTTTAATTCTTTGAAGAAGGATACTGAAAAAGTTATCAGAAAATGGGAAGACCTCTCATGATTATGGTTCAGTAGGATTAACATAGTACAAATGGCCACCCTATCAAAAGCTATGTATGGATTCAATGCAACCCCCATCAAAATTCCTACATTATTCTTTACAGACTTTGAAAGAATAATACTCAGCTGCACATGAAAAGCAACAACAACAAAAAACAGGATTGCTAAATAATAAATCCTATACAATAAAAGAAATTTTGAAAGTATCACTATCCATGTTTTCAAGCTGCTCTATAGAGCTGTAGTAATAAATACCACATGGTATTGGCATAAAAACTGATATGCTGATCATTGGGATCAATTCAAAGACCCAAGCATAAGTCCACACTCTTAAGGACATCTGATTTTCAATAAAGAAGCCAGAAATAAACAATGGAAGAAAGAAAGCATCTTCAACAAATGGTGTTGATCCAGCTGCCTGCAGAAGAATGAAAATAGATTTGCATTTATCACCATACACAAAACTCAAGTGGATCAAAGACATCAACATAAAACCAGATACATTCAACCTTATAGTAGAGAAAGCAGGGAACAGCCTTGAATGCATTGGTACAGCAGACAACTTCCTGAGGAGAACACCAATTACATAGGCACTAAGATCAACAATTAATAAATGGGACCTCATGAAACTGAATAGCTTATATAAGGCAAAGGACACCATCAATAAGACAAAACACAGCCCACATAATGGGAAAAGATCTTTACCAACTGCTGTGGGATGTCTTTCTGAATATGTGTTTCTCTGATTGGTTGATAAATAAAGCTGTGTGGCCAATGGTGAGGCAGAATAAGGTTAGGCAGGACATTCTAACTAGAGAAAGAAGAAGAAGAAAGCAGAGCTGAGCAAATATTGCTAGCTGCCACCCGGAGAAGTAAGATGTAAAGGTCTTGAAAGGCCACAGCCACGTGGCAAACACTGATTTATAGAAATGGGTTAATTTAAGATGTAAGAACTAGCTAACGAGAAGCCTAAGCCATTAGGCCATAGTGTGAAAGTAATATAAGCCTGTGTGTTTACTTGGGTCTGAGTGGCCATGGGAACCAGGAGGGACCTGACAAAACATTCTCCTACAACCAACATATCATACAGAGGGCTAATATCCAAAATATGCAAAGAATTAAAGAAACTAGATACCAACAAACTAAATAATTCAATTAAAAATGGAGTATAGATCTATACAGAGAATTCCCAACATAGGAAACCAAAATGGTTGAGAAACAAAGAAATGTTCAACATCAATAGCTATCAGGGAAATGCAAATCAAAATGACTTTGAGATTCATCTTAGACAAGTATGAATGGCTAAGATCAAGATCACAAGTGGCTAGCTCCTACTGGAGAGGATGTGGAACACTACTGCCAGGGGTGCAAACTTGTATAGCCACATTGGAAATCAATATGGCAGTTTCTCAGAAAATTGGGAATAGATCTACCTGAAGACCCAGCTATCCCACTCCTGGGCATATCCACAAAGGACTATCTATTCTATCATAACAACAATTGCTCAACTATGTTCATAGAAGCTTTACTCATAGTAGTCAGAAACTGGAAACAAGTTAGATGTTCTACAATCAAAGAATTGAAAAAGAAAATGTAGTACATTTACACAATGGCATGCTACTCAGCTGGTAAAACAATGACATCATGAAATTTGATGGCAAATTGATAGAACTTGGAAAAGTCACCTTGAGTGAGGTAACCTAGACCCAGAAAGACAAACATGATATGCATTCACTTATTAGTGGATATTAGCCATAAAGTAAAAAATAGTCATGTTTAAGTCTACAGACCCAGAGAGGCTAAGGGATAAGGAGAGCTTAAGGGGGGGGGGGG
>LZPO01115351.1:1168120-1205622 GCA_001675575.1 Neotoma lepida | reverse complement strand
GGTAGACCAGGCTGACCTAGAACTCACAGAGATCCTCCTGCCTCTGCCTCCTGAGTGCTGGGATTAAAGGCATGCGCCACCACCGCCCGGCTGTAGAATACTTTTAAATTTAGTCTCAGGCAAATTCTCATGACAAGAAGAGAAAGCAGACAAATTCCTTGTCAAATTACCACAAGAAGGACATCTAATTAAGTTGCTAATATTGGTCCCCTCTGAAACCTTTTGGGCTAGGTGTCCATTGTTCTCAGTTCTGTTAATATTCGTGTCTTTCAGGCCCCTACTAAATTGAACAGCATTTTAATTTCCAAAGTATTACATATTCCTCCATAACCAACATGATCAGTTTCTTCCTAGCAACACACCACCTTCTGGTACTAGTTTCTTTTTTGTTACTGTGATGAATTCCATGACCAAGGCAACATGTAAAATAAAGTGTTTATCTTGGATTGTGATTTCAGATGGTTAGAGTCTATAATGGCAGGGCAGAGAAAGCAGGCAGCAGGCACAGCATCAAGACCAGGAAGCTGAGAACAAATTTTGTGAGCGACAAGCAGGAAGCACAGAGAACAAACTGAAAATCAGGTGAGATCTGAAACTCTCAAAGTCTGCCCCCAGTTACATACTTCCTTCAGCAAGAATATAAACCCTAAATCTCCCCAAACTGTCTAACCAATTGTGGAACAAGTGTTCAAATGCCTGAAACTATGGGGCATATGGCATCCTCTCTGTACCCCTCTGAAACCTCAAAAGGAGAGGCTTCACTATCTACATTTCTATTAGTGTTCTATACTTCTGAACTTTCATTATAATCCATCATTAAGTTCATATAGTACTCTTGGGATTCTCTAGTCCTAACTTCAAAAATCTTCAATACTCCTCCCTCAAGCCACTTAAAAACCACATGAACATCATGATGAAGTTAATAACAGCACTATTCCCAGCTTGCTACCAAATTTTGCATTAATTACCATCTTTACTTTCTTGTTACTCTGACCAATACTAAGAAGAAGAAAGTTAAGGGAAGAAGGAATTATTTTTGGCTCACAGTTTTGATGCACCCACTCCTTCATGCTAGAGAAGGTATGCTAGTAGGCAGCTCCATGGCACTACAATCATACAAATCCAGAAAGAGAGACTGGAAATGGCCTAGGACCTTCAAAATTCATCCTATCACTGACGCAGTTTCTCCAACCAAGTACTGTCTTGTAAAGGTCTCAAAATCTCCTAAAATAGTGTCACACAAAAGCCCATGGAGCATAGGTACCCAAAGAATTGGATGATGTTTCCTTACATTAGGAAGGACAATACAATCTATTTTACTCCATATTCTATATATTATAATCACCCAGAAATAAGATTAGACAATATTTAATCTGTGTATGCTGTATTCCACTGCCATTGACATTGGTCATCTCATATTCATATTTACTGGTTATGTTTAATTAATACTATAATAGTAGTAGATTTGTCCTTGGGCCCATGACCTATCTAGTCTCAAATTCTTGGCATCATTAAGAATATAAGGTATGAGTTCTATTTTATGGAGTAGGTTTTAAATCAATCAAAAATGTTAGATTAATTCCCTAATATTTATGCAATTGTCATATCAGTGGGCATATTTTACAGACAGGTCATTACTATAGCTCACAGTCATAGCTGTATGACATTGATGATTACTTTTCTTCTCTAGTAGCATCTATAGTACCTCCAAGACCTATGAATACTAGTCAGTAGGGGTGATGCTTCTAGCTGGGCAACAGCTTGATAACTAAATATCTGATGATATAAGTATATGGTGTCTTCAGTAATAGGGTCTTCCTGTTATGTTGTATAGGGCAACCAATAACATTTGAAGTAGCCTGTAGTATTTGGAAGCATCTTTTATCAATGACTCAAAAATATGTAACTTATTCCTGGTACTAGGGTTTTGATAGCATATGATGTATAGCTAGGGAATTATCTCCCACATCATATTGTGACTCCATTTACAGTACTTTTATATATGTGTATATTTTAGGAGGATTCTACAATAGTAGGCATTCATATGGCTGTTAGTGTTAAAAGGCCATTAGTGTTAGTTGTCATCCCCATCTTCCCCTCTCTACCCTTCTGTTCCATGCCATCATCCAAATTAAGCCTCCTGTTCTACCTTCCTTGTTATTCCTTTATAACATTAATTTTTTTAATCCTTTCCTTAGAAGATCTCCTCCTTCCACTTGGTCATTTAATAGCTATTCTAAATGAAGCACACAGATATAAAGCATCATAACTAACATCCACATATAAAAGAAAATATGAAATGTTTGTTGTTAAATGTCTGGGTTTCTCACTCAGAATGCTTTTTTACAGATCTGTGCATTTACCTTACATTTCATAATTTCATAAATATACTACATTTTCATTATACCTTCATCAGTTGATGGACATCTAAGCTGTTTCCAATTTCTGGATATTCTGAATAGTGAAGCAATGAACATAAATGACAAAGTATCTGTGTTGCAAGATTCAGAGTCTCCAAACAGGAGAGAGGAAGGAAATATTGGACTGCTTTCCCTGCACTTCTGTTTGAATTGTAGCACTTTATATTCTGCTGCCTTTGTTTTTCAGGCATTTGACTTGGATTAAATTACATCATATATTTGGTTTTACCAGTTCACAAGATACATGTGGAGAAGTGTCACCAATTCCATGAAGAGATTTGAGTTTTGACCATTCCTTTTTGGCCTTGACGTAATTTTTAAAGGAATTTTAAAAGACTTAGAATATAATGGGAAGAAAATATCATTGCTAGATATCATATGCTATCAAATAAAACTCTCAGTTTGGGGAATGGCTTGCATATTTTTTATTTGTTGGCAAAAGGAATTACATAGATCCTGCCCCCCACATATTTACAGGCTTTTGCCAATGTTACTTGTTGTCCTCTACACTAATAAGACCCTATTGCTGAAGACACTGCATGCTTATGGAATATAATGTGGAGAGATTGACATAGCACAAAACTGGAAATTTAACCCCCTCACTGGTTAGTGTTCATAGTGTTTTAAAATGCTACACACACTATCAGGGGAGAAAAATGATCATCAATCTCACTGAGGCACAGTCCCTATGAGCTGTAACAATGAAATGACTGAAAAAGATGCCCTCTGGTTTAGTGGCATGCATGTTATAGGAGTAGGCAGTCACTTTTGGATTGGATATAAGGTTTGCTATGAGCTAAAACCCATACTTAAGACTTAATGATGCCAAGAACCTGAGACTAGATAGATCATGGGCTCTAGAGATAAATCTCCTACTATTTTTCTACTAAATGAACAGAGCAAAACAACTCCTAGTTACATAATGCTATAATCATAAAACAGTACATTGCTCAACCATCATCAGAGAAGCTTTTTCTTACACATGAGAATTAACACAGAGACTCACAACTAGGCAATATGCATGGAGTTACTTTGGAGTACTCAGGCCTAAGTAGGATGTCTTTTTAATATCCTACCCCTAACGACTCTGGGATATATATTGACAAGGAAACAGAAAGATTATGAGAGCCATATGTGTTGGATGAGTCCAAAAAACCTGTGTCTTCCAAACACAACAGGATTACTATGCGTATGAACTCACAGAGACTGTGACAGCATGCATAACACCTGTATGTTCTTATTCATGTTCAAGCCAGACAAAATATCAGCATGGAGAAGGTGAAGTGAACATAAAGTCCCATGCTTAACTAAGAAGCTATTTATAATGGATAACTCCTGGGAGATGGAAATACCCATTTTCTATAATATAGTAACACAATATATCAACCACAATCCAGGGCACACGTAATGCTCATGAATGCTTGACCAACACAAATCATATCCATGCTTTTGTTCCAGGTTTTAGTGGAAAATACATAAAGTTGGGTGAGTCAGGAGGAGGCATCTAGGAGGAGTTGAGTATAAAGAATATGAGAAAAACATATAAATATTTTAAAAAGACAATGGAAAAAATATTTTTATTTGATTCTGTCTGTCTGCCTGTCTCTCTTCCTCTGTGTAAGTGTGTGTGTGTGCGTGTGTGTATGTGTTTTGTGTGTGAATGTGCACAAACCCATGCATGAGTGTCTGTGTCCCTGTGTCTATATATCTATGTATGGATATGTGCCTATGAATAAAGGTGGTGCCTGAGGTCAAAAGAGGGCTCCAGACCTTCTGGAGTTATAGGCATTTCCAAGATACTTGACATAGTGCTAGGAACTGAATTCAAATCCTCAACAAGAGCAATATGTGTTCTTAACCATCAAACCATTTCTTCTTTCCCTATGATACAGTTTTATTTGAGATAATTTTGGTGAAACAAAACATTCTTTAAATTTTCCACAAAAATTCTACTCTTTCCTTTTCTTGTATTTTTGTAGAACCAAGATTACAATTAAGTCTGGCAGTGTTGGCGCACTCCTTTAATCCCAGCACTTGAGAGGCAGGGGCAGGTGGAGCTCTATAAGTTTGAGGCCAGCCTGATCTACAAAGCAAGTTCCAGGACAAGCTCCAAAGACCCACAGAGAAATCCTGTCTCGAAAAAAACAAAAACAAACAAAAAATTACAATTATTATTATGGTGAGAACACATATAAAATGTCATATTCAGACTTGACTGATAACTCAATATGTTGATAATGGTCAGCTAAATATATTGCTCTCACTATTGTGAGAAACAGGTTATCTAAAATGGCAGTCCCAATAGTCTGTGGCTCCAGAGAGTTTCTGTGCGAAGTCTAATATTGAAATGGGTTTAAGAAAAAACAAGCTTTTAAACATTCAGATAATTACTTGAGTCTAAGTTTTCCCATTAAAAGACAATGGTCTAACAATTCATCAAGTGATTTTTAAGTTTTCTTGGATGAAATAAAACCCATTCTCAGGTGATTATATCTTATACATAGCATATGGTTCCCCTGATCTCAGCTTAAACAGTGAAAACATGTAATATCTCAAGGATACCTACATTGCTTAGGCAAAGATTTTAATCTAAATCCGGAATGCTGTAATGTAATCTTTTAGAGTCCCTACATCATTCAAATCTCTCTCTTTAAATAAACACATATACTTGTGCAAGAATGCAGCCTATAGTTGATTTAGTCTTAGAGGAAAATATAATAACAAATTTCAGGTTATCTCTTCTGGAATGAGAGTACTCATTACTCATGAATTATTCACTACATTGGCTAAATAATTGTTAAATAATGCTTTTCATAGATGGTCTTAGTACATAATTTCTCTGGTGAGTAGGTCTTCTGGTTCAGTGACTTCATGAGAGGAGGGTGGATAAAACTATGACAGTCTGAGAGTTGGAGTACCCTGCCCAGGCATAGTATCTAATTGATTTCAGTTGTTCAAACTATAAATAATACATTGTTAAAAAATATTTTCTGTACATAAGCATTTGTATAGAACTTGAGCCTCATGATTTTGAAAAGAGAAGTAAGTTAAATAATAGGATTTTTTTTAAAAAAAATTCTACTCTGAAATAGATGGGGAAGTGTAAGAGACTTTTGAGGAGGGCTTGGATGTGATTTAACTTACATCTTAGGTGGATCAGTCTAAAAGTTGTGTTTTTAAAAGTGGGAAATGTTTGAAGTGTATCTGTGAGGAACAAAATATGTCATAATCAAAAGGTTTAATTGTTGAGCTATTTATAAGAATGTAAGTATTATTGGAAAAATGATAAATGTGAATAGGAGAAGCATATGCTAAACAGTAACAATGTGAAAACAAAATTCCATGCTGGATATTTACAATTTGTTAGTGCAGAGAGAGGCACTCTACTCATCTCTACCCAGCTCAGTATTCGAAGAATATGAGCCATGAGAACCACAACAAATAGGCTGCCTTGCCAGAAGGCCATGTTTAGGTTTTGCAAATGTGTGTCAGTGGCAATGAAATGAAAAAAAATTAATAAACTAACAATAAATTTAGATATTTTTCCCAATTTCCAGTCTTTCTTCCCACTCCTGCTATGCCAAGCTTAGCAATAGTTCAATTTATCTAATCACAGTGGTTTATGTGTCATTTTTTACTACTTTTCTTCAGTCTTGCTTTTATGGTTTGAATGTCCTCTCCAAAATGAAAATTAATTGACATTATAAAATACTATAAATGTCTGCTTAAGAGAAGAGTAGACCACAAGAACTCTATTCTCATGTGCATGATTTGTGTTAGTACACCATGTCAAGTTCTTCCCTTCTTTAAATTTTAGCCTTTTCCTTTCATGGTTCAGAAAGAGAGTCTTTACCAGATCTTACATCCTGAATCTTAGTTTTCATTTATCCAAAGTCAAAAGTCAATAAATTTCTGTTTCTTATGAGATGGAGAATCAGTAGGATTTAATTATAACAACAAAAAGTTGACTAAAACATCTAACATAACCTTTGTGAATGGTAGTATTATTAACCCTCTCTTAATGAATTTTGGCTGATGAATTTTTCATTGCACTGTAAAAGTAGCATGAATCTTAAATGGACTTATTAATAAAAAACTCAGTGCCAGATATTGGGGTAAATTCTGAAAGGTCAGAGAAAGAAAACAAGCCACAGCCAATCTCACCTTGCCAACTCCTCAGCTGATCTTGTTTCCTCAGACTGCAGGCTTCTGAGTCCTCACCCAAATGAATCTCAGCTCAACTGCTGCTCAAAGCCTGAAACCTTAAGAAGCCTCTAGTTTCTGGTTCTCATGCCTTATATACCTTTCTGCTTCCTGCCATTACTTCCTGGGATTAAAGGCATGTATCTTTCCCAAGCAAGATATAGATCTCAAGTCCTGGGATTAAAGGTGTGTACCACCACGCCTGGCTCTGTTTCCAGTGCGGCCTTGAACTCACAGAGATCTGGATGGATCTCTGCCTTAGAATGCTAGGATTAAAGGCGTGTGTGCCACCATTTCCTGGCCTCTATGTCTATCTAGTAGCTTTCTATTCTCTGACCCCAGATAAGTTTTATTAGGGTACACAATATTTTGAGGAACACAATGTAATCACCACATTGCACTTCTAGCCCTAAATGGAGAATAATAGAAAGTCTATTAGTAGAACCCAGATAGAGTTACAGATGGTGACAACTGTAATTCTAGGTGAATGTAGCCACTGTTAAATCTCTGGAATTAGAAAAGGGGGAAATGTCATATATATTCTGGCTGGTTTCTCCTACCTTAAAATCTATTGCTAATGTCTTCCTTTAGTTGAATCCAAGTTAAAGTTCAGAGACAAAAGAGATCAGAAAATGTAATCCATATAGTTTAGTCACCTGGATTAATAAACTGTGCCCAGAAATTTGGAGATTGACTTTGGGAGATGAGAATAGAAATTAATCTTTTCATTACTGTGTTATAATACACTGTATATGAAATACACCAAATAATTATGTCATTATTGGAACTACAATTGAATTAAATTTGGTGATGATACAGTGTAATAGCCAGGGAGTATTTTAAGAAAAGATGAGCCAATAAGGTTTTTATGGTAAATAATACTTTTGCTAAAACTCCAATGATGAGTATAAGTAAATTTTGCATAGACCATGAGTGGTCTAGGTAGAGGAAAATGTAAATGCAAAGTCCAGATGTTGTAAATGAGTTGCAGCATTTAAGTAACAATATAAAAGCTCTAAATTTTGATGAATCCTAAAACTAAGCAGTAAAATAGAATTTTGTATGCAAACATCTATATTCTCCATAAAGAAATATAAATCTACTTTTGATGCTTATAAATCACATAGCACCCTTTATGTCACAGTCTTAGGTTGTCCTAAATTCAAGAAGAAAATATGCCTATCTTTCTGCGAGCTGAGTCAATCTCTAATTAAAAGAAGAGTTACAATAATAGAAGTCTTGTTGAAGCAATCAAGAAAATAATTATCTCAATTTTGTAACACGAATCTTAAAAGGTCTTATTAATAAAAAACCTGGAGTCAGATATCAGGGTTAAAACCTGAGAGATCAGAGGAATAGGAAAAGTCACAGCTAACCTCACCTCAACAACTCCATAGCTTCCTGTATACCCACGCCTATATGACTTTCTGTTCTGCCAACTCATTTCCTCTCTGCCCAGCTACATCACTTCCTTTTCCAGCCCAGCTCTGTCACTTTCTGTCTGTCTGTACAGACCTCCAGATCTTTATGGTCAACTAGTGTTGGAATGTAAGGCATGTGCCACCACACTTGGCTGTGTTCCCAGTGTGGCCTTGAACTCACAGAGATCCTGATGGATCCCTGCCTACAAAGTGATGTGCTACCATTGCCTAACATCTATGTTTAGTATAGTGGCTGTCTTTTTCCTCTGATCCCCAGATAAACTTTATTGGGGAACACAGATAAAATATCACCACACAGTTTGTCAGCTGGTGGCAAATAATTTTACTTCATTTATTACATCTGATACAAAAATTTCTTTGATCATTATATAATCATAGATATTTATATACACTTTTTGTTAATAAAGAACTAAACATAAGGGATATTATGGTATTTTAGCCAACAAATTTGCTTTCCATCATGACTGATGACTACAGTTGGACCTCTGACACTTTGTAGAAGAAAGGGAATTGACTCTACAAAGTTGTCCTTAGACCTCCACGTGCACTTATAGCATGCACACCAACACACATACACACATGTACACATGCACAAAAAACTAACAATAAGTAAAATGTAGAAAGATATCTGCCTTTGTTTTATGACATAAGAAAAATTCTGTTTCTGTATTTCATTGGTATATTTAAATATAACATTTTAATCACCAAACTTTTTTAAATTAATAGAAGACAGCAAAGCAATCTAGAACTCAGATCTAAAAACAGTTTTTGTACAGTAAGGTAAATCTTGACCTGACAATGAAAAATTATATATCACTCAACTTATTCCCTGAAACAAAAACACACTTGTTCTTAGCATTTTTCCAAACTAATAATAAAAAATAATATAACTCCATTTATGCCTAATATAAGAATATAGATGTTTGCATAGAAACTCTATTTTACTGCTTAGTTTTTAGGATTCATCAAAAGTTAGAGCTTTTATATTGTTACTTAAATGCTGCAACTCATTTACCACACCTGGACTTTGCATTTACATTTTCCTCTACCTAATTCTTATTCAACATTTAGTGAACAAATGTTTTGCTAATGAAAATAGTTTGTTGCACATACAGCTAGTAATCAGTCAAAGGAAACAGAAAATCTTTCCTTACCAATACTAAAAATGGCAGAGTAACTGCCAACTTCATAAATGTTATTTATCCTAAAATATTTATTATCTGCAATGTTTTAGGTCCCCCAAGATGTAGTGGTGAAAAAGCATAGTTCCAGTTTTCATGAAAGATGATATTAAATAATGAGCCATAGATGTTAGTACTATGCAAAATATTAGCATATAATTGGAAAGGGAAAGGGCCTCCTCCCACATTCCCTTGGATTCAAACACAGCAGTAGTGTTTGTGTTGTTACTCTCAAAGAACCCACACCAAATCACAGGCATGGAAAACAAGTATTAAGATTTATTCATGTGATAGTGAAAAGGCACAAAATAAGTACACTCTCCATATTGGAGGGCAGATCAAGCCTATTCAGTTCAAAATATTTCTGGACTTAGTGGTCTTAGTCCACCATTTGTGTTCCTTTTCCCATCTCTGGTGTGGTCTTTTGTGATTTACTTACTGGTACAGGCAAGGGATTTCTTAAGGGCTTGTTGGCAATTAGATGCACTAGATGTGTGCATAAATGTATAACTATTAACACCTATAAAATTGGAAATTTTACTGAAATTTATTAAGATTCAAATCATCAAGATAGTCACTTTCTTGCCTGTCTTTCTATTATCCTTGTCCATCTTGAATTTCTTATTGGGAATATTGATTTTTGTTTAGAACTTAAAAAATTTGCAATGCTCTACAAATCAAACTAGTCTATATTCTAAAAGAAGATCCCTGTTAACTTTCAAGAGAATTTGTGAATCTGTTCTTCTTCACCCATACTCAAAACTCCTGAGTCCAGATGGATAAAGCATCCTGTCAAGCAAGTCATCTGCCACACTTACAGCATGTGCAGCTTTCAAATTCTAAATTCACATGCTTAGCGAAAGTGACTTGTAGAGAGGCAGCACCTGGTTTAAACTTGCATCATTACCTGTAAGTTTCTGAGTAATTATCTTAATCAGGCAGATGACAGAAACTAAAGAGAATCTAATATTCCTGTGGGTTTGAGGAAGAGACAGATAACAGCTGTTTTATTTTTCTATACTCTTGTTAAACCTACAGATTCATTGAAAGTATTTTGATATTTCAGAAATATACTCAGGGTATACTATGAAATAAACCAGGCTATCTGTTATTAGAATCTATATTCAACTAAATGCTTACTGCCAAGTAACAGCAAAATATATTTTAAGGTATATTATGAATACATCTTAAGTAATACTTCCAAAAGACATCATATGGTTATTTTGAATGAAAAGTAACTGTCATATCTACAAATCTTCTTTGATATGATAACATAATCATTCCCAACTGTACCTAGCAGAGTATTGAAAATATTAGCTCCAAACTGTACTTATTTTAAATTAATAACCTTCAATGTTCAAGATAATTTATTGAAATTTTTTCATCGATTTTCCCCTTTTAAATAATTTTTGAGCTTAATTAGTTAGATGCTATGTTATCTCCTTTGAAAAACAACATTCTTCTCCTGGTATGCAAATGAGACATTTTGTCAGTTTGCAATTTCTTTTCTTCCCACTGATCTATCTTGCAATTATTGTTTTCTAGATTCATTGTCTACAAAATGTATCCAGAACATTATGCTAAATTCATCATTATATCACAACCAATATATATTGCTTAGAAATTATTCTATGATTCTCTCACAGTAATAGGTATCTCTATGAATGCAAATGACAATTACTAAGCATCTTCACATTTCTATTATTATTTTGTAGTTGAGGATGTTAATACAGAAAATTTATCTTTACAAGGTCAGCAGGTGAGGTCATTATGCAAATTGGGGTCATTTAGAATGTAAAGCCCAAAATTTATGTCCTGCAACTATTTAACATTATCCTCATATCTTTTTTGATGCTACTGGCCAGGGCAAAGGTAGGATAAGAAAGCAAAAGGGAAGACAAAAATATGGACTACTACTGGCATTATTAAATCTTTTATCCTCCACCAATCTGGGGATGTATGTTCTATTTTAGTGTCAAGTAAAGCATATTGTAAGGGAAATTTTAAATATTTTTCTTGAAATAATAATTTTCCTTATGTACTGCATCCTTCTCAAAGAAAATTATAAATGTTTTATTATATTGTTATTTATTCCTACAAAATTTATGTCTAAATTACTTCAGGTATAACCAGTAATATTTCTTTCATACATAAATTTATTCAGTTTTAGTATTTATAATACATATTTAATTTTATTATTTTGTATTTTATGTGTATATAAGGTTTGGCTTGCACTTATGTTGGTGTCCTACATGCATTTCTACTGAAACTAGGGGCCATTTTCTGGAAATGATGATTTTGGGGTCTTCTGGATGTGCAGCCAATGCTCTTACTGAGCCATCTCTAAAGCCCCCATATGCATTAAAACTTGACTAATAATGATGGATAAGTAAAGACTGCTTACACATAGAGAATCAGCATTTCCCAGGGATGAGCCCCCCTGGTATTCCAGTGCAAAATGGTCAACATTCAAATCATATGCACACAAACAACAAAAATGGGGAAAACTCAGGACTACCAAAAATTTGAAATACAGAGAACACACAAACACAGAGAAAGAGAGAGCGAGAGAGAGAGACAGAGACAGACACAGAGACACAGAGACATAGACAGAGAGAGACAGAGACGGGGAGACAGAGACATACAGATATACATACATACAAAAACATACCTGCCTCAAAATTTGGTGACACTTGAAGTACTGCAATAGATAGATCTATTGGTAGATCAAACTCCATCTCCATACTGTTCTATTTGTGTTAATGACTAAGAAAATTCTTAAGAAATATAATTTTGACAATTTAGTACTTATTCTGGTTTCCACTAACCTGTTTTGATTGAATATGTTCTGGAATTAACTAGAATTAGATTGCATGGTATATAGGTATACAAAAATTGTGTCAATCATTACTATTTTCTAATGACAATAGGCCACCACATGCTGCAACATCACATTGGTCCTTCACAAAGATTTTACTATGAACAAAGTAAACTAAATATGGATTAAATATTTACCATGATTACTGTTAAGATTCAGTAACAAAAAATTTAACTGTGATTTATATATTTCTAAAAGTTTCAGAAAGAAATATTGAAAATATTCAGAAGGCAAAGTAATAAAATGTGCCATAATGGATCTTTCAAAGTAAAATTATTGTGTGAACAAAAACCCAACCATATTAATCTAGCAATGGTGAATTGGTAATACATTGCCCACCAATCATACTTTTTCTTTGTTATCTCATATACTACTTTGTTCAGAATTCCATACAGTCAACATAAACTTAATTTTTCCTTTTATATTTTCTCAAGTTATTTTGAAATTAGTTTTCATATATATGTAGGAAACCTACACAGCAAATTTTATTTGAAAAATGTATTACATTAGTAGCACATTCCCATATTTTAAAATTCCACAAATGAAAAAGTGTACTAAAAACTTTCTGCATTTTTCTCTATTAGTCTCCCTTCTTCAGGTAGTATAAACATTATTATTTGATTTTTGTCATTCCAGAGATATTGAACTCATACAAAAATTGAGGTTTTATTCATATATCTTAATGTCATCTCCCATCCTTTACAGAAATGGTAGTACATTAGCCATATGTTTCCTATTCTGTATTTCATTTTTTCTACTGAACAAGATATTTTGGAAATCTTTCTAGTTACATGTATCAATTACTTCTCCATTTTTTTATGATTGTGCACAATGTTCCAGTGTATAGCTCTGTTATAATTTATTTGTCCAATCCCCTCTTGATGGATACAATGAATAATCTGTTATATTAGGCATCTTACACATGTGTAACTCTCTCTAGAGAATAAATTCTTTACAGGGAAATTACCAGGTATAAGTTTAATTGCAACTATAATTTGCAAAATTTGGTCTCCAGAGGTGTCTCAATTAATACTTTCTTAATAAGTTATGAGATTTTGTTCCTCACCCTGAGGGCAACATATATTTTCTAGCATTGCAATTCTTTCTAAGATTCACCTAAAATTTTGGAATAATCTTCAACAACTCTTATATTCATCTTCTACACTAAATTCACCAGACATTCTCATTAATTCTAACCACTTAACATTTCCATTCAGGAACACACCACAATCAAGTCTTGCTTGCACAAATGTAATTGACTCATAACTGGCTATTTAATCCTGAACCCTTCTTGCATCCTCCCTTTTTAATAGTGTATGAAATTAGCTTTGTTATGTCAAAGTTTATTTAATTTCTTTTAATACTTCTTAAATCACTTCTAGCAGCAATCAAAGCAAGTCAAATTTTTTAATATAGAAGATTGTAGGTTTGGAATATTGAAATATGTTTACGATGAACAAAGTAGCTGATATCCTTCTCTTAAGACACATATTTTTATGTCATCAATATATTCCTTCTGATTTTTAAGGTAACTATCCCTTTTACTCACCAATGTACACTTTCTATGAACTGATATGTCCTTCTTGAGAAAACTGTTCTCCAATTACCATTCTCTAAGTTGTTTAGTTTAAATTTTAAGGAAATCATCATCTCTGCTTACCTACTTTGGCATAAAAAATACTTATTGGAAACACTTCTTCAGCTGGAGTGGACTTCCAAACAAAGGATATGTATCTTGAGAGTATCCCTTTCATGTCCACTCAGCTAGTAATGTGTGAACATAAGGCAAGTTCTTTCAGTTTTAACATCCTTTAAACTAAAACTTTCACATATCATTACAGCTTTCTCATGAAAGATTTTTTTATTTCAGCATGTCCTTATCTTAAAAGAACAATTATCTTTAAAAAACAAAGTTCTAAAAATATAAGGAAATAAATACTAATTTTGAGGCTAGAAAAGATTCATTAAATATTTTATCACTGCCACTGACCATATGAACTGATAGCCACTAAAACTAAATATGCTATGTGTTTGATTTTCACAAAATGTATAAGAAACTTATTGGCTTGTGGGGGTTTGGTATAATGCTGCCTGAAGGGGTAAAGGAAAAAAATTAAAACCATTATTGATTTTTGTATTTTGGATGCTATTTAAAATATGTATTATAAAATATTCAACATATACTAAACTATAAAAAATGTTTAAATGATTCAGTACTTACTAGTTGAGAAAGTAAAACACCACAGTAACAGTTGAAAGTGCCTGCATTTAACTCCACAATCACTTTGGATTCTGTTCCTATTACTTTCTGTGAACAAGACACAAAGGGAAATTACTGTCATAACTGGTGTTTACTACATTCTTTGTGAAGAAAAGATGACTGCTTACTAATGTGAACTTGTTTTCTTCTGTCTGTATTTCATGAAACTATGCTTGTCATCTTTCCTCCTCAATTAAATATGTTTTAAATTTGCATTTATTTATTTTTATTATTGCCATAAATTTAAGTAAAGATATATTAATATATTTCAATTTTAAGTCATTGTATTTTCTCTTGGTTATCACAACTTCAATGAGAGAGGAATAGGCTGAAGAGTCATAGGACTGACTGATATTCAACTTTTCCATCTATTGGAAAATGTCTTCTAAAGCAGATGAGGCAATCTTATGAGACAGTATTTGAAATTTGTGTGTCCTGGGGATAAATAAAATTTCTTATTTGAATATATATATATATATATATATATAACAGTATATATTTATAGTATACAAATCTTTTATAAAGAATAAAGTTTTATTCCTTTCACTTTTGTTCTGTTCATAAAATCAATATTTTTGTCCCCTTTTAAAATCATAAAGTAGTTGAAAATTATATTGTTATATGAATATGCTATTGTTTTAAATATTTGATTACTGGTTTCTTGAATGGTTTAGTGTAAAATAATTTTACATAACACTTGCATCATTTCTTCAAAATTTCTAAATTTATCCACTAATAATTCACATTTTCTTCTTATGGAAGGATTATTGAATTAAAAACCCAAGATACCTATTTTTATAAAGCGACAAGCTGTGTTTCCCAAAATTAAGATGGTTTCTAAAATTATAATTATGTTCTTTGAGAGGATAAAGTATAAATAGAGGTTAGACACCCTGAATAGGGATTTCCACAAGGAACAATTTCACTTACATTTTCAAGTTTCTTTACAGCTCTGAAAAATAATATTGTATTCTGGAACCTTTCGACACATTTGTATTCACAAAATTTTCTGATTGACTTCTTGTCATTTGGATAAAAGTGTCCGGTTTAAATTTATCATGGGATAATGGGCTGTGGTTTGACATGTAAGGAGTTGAGAAATTAATGCTACTTCACAATGAAAAACTACAAAGATGAACACACTGAAAAGTCAGCTTTTACTACATTATCAGAAAAGTAAGTTACATGACAAACCTCTGCATCCTCCCAATTGAAGCAATAAAATAGGAAGTCAGATATAGAGAATCACAGCTTAACTCTAGAAGAAATACACTAGCAACATTTAACACAGAAGCTAGGGTTGAGGAAGTGAAATCACAGATACATTTTGTAAATTATTGGTCATTAACACAAAGAGTCCTTAGAGTGGATAACTTCATAGGAGCTACCTAGTCCCTCCCCTAGTGTTTGTGAGTTTTACCTATTAGAGCTATTAAATGGGACAATGAAGAGCAGAGAAATTTATTGCACTGTGCTTCTACAATGACATGGTAATATAAACATTTTGGAATACACCAAAACATCTTGTATTTCTAAATATCTGTCCTCTAAAGACTCTAGATTATCAAAGTAAAGTACCAAAACCTAGCCAGTAATAACCTTGCACTCAGTAGACAAGAAACACAATTCAGTTATATCCAGGTGTTCCATTTTACCTAAAGTGGGAGAAAAATCTAATAAACACTGATTGATTCCACAGCTGAGTATCACAAGTTCACTGAAAGTTTGGAGCTTATTCAGAGTACTACAGTGTGCTTTCTCCACGTCCACAACCTTTTGCCATGCTAATTTGCCTGTCTTCTTCTATCAAGTACATTATTATATCCATCTATCAATTGAAAACACAAGATATATTGAAGGCTAAAACCATCATTTTAAAAGAATCAATAATTAGATACCAAGTGAAATATGACGGGAATTTTGGAATTATTAGACTGAGAAATATAAAAATCACTATATATATATATATATCAGGTTTATTAATGAAAATGTAAATGAAACATGAATCATATTCCTAATGTTTGCAGAATGATCAAATCATAAGAAAAACATCAAAAAGTAATAATAGAAAACAGTAATGAAAAACAGAATGGTTTTAAAAGGCTCAGTAATTTAGTGGATTTTGCTAAGGTAAGAATTATTTTACTTAAGATCATCACAGTAAACACTTCCAAAATTGCAATAAATAATAAATAAAAGGATATGAAAATATCTCCTTAAATACAACAATTATAGGACAATGAGGAATATTATATTGAATGACAAAAGGCAAAAACGTAAAATATACTATGAGAATATTTAAAGACATGTGAATTGAGCACAGGATATCCAAACAACTTAAAATCCCCAACTCTCCAGGTGAAATGGATTTTAGTTTCTAGTCTCCTCTCTGCAATATGGGAGTCCTGTGTGTTTTACTCTATATTTGATATTTTCTTTCACCTGTAATAACCTTTGGAACCTGTTGCTGACTGCTGTGTCTGACATTTTCTTCCTGGTTTCTAATTCTTTAATGGATGAAGAAAACAAACATAATCAAATGGAACCAGATACATGCCATTATGCTTTTGTCATAACCCACATAATATATAACCCTAGACAAACAGCTCCAGGCTACTAAGGAATGCTGAGAGTAGGAGAAATAGTCTTCTTGAGGAAAACAAAGCCAGTTGATTATCCAATACCAAATGAACAGCCCTGGAAAAAACATGACACATTACATAGACTGAGAAGGTTATATTTATATATATTATATATTTAGGAATACATATACAATATTAATCATGAAATTTATTGTCTCTGTTTAATATCAATTGTTATTATAGGCTTATCTGTTATAATAATTATACTATTATTTTGCTAAATATTAATGGTGAGTGGAATTATTCATGTGGGGAGGGATGAATGGACCTCTACTTAAGACTCAACTTTGTCATACAGTCAAAATTTCTCAAAAAGATTGTCAAAAGTAAATGTGACAACTTTCTTTTCTTCTTTCTTTCCTTCTTTATTACTTTCTTTCTGTCTGTCTGCCTTGCTTGTTTGCTTTGTTCTTTTTTTAAAATTAATTGTATATGAATGTTTATCTGAGTGTGGGTTTGCCCATGTGAATAAAGTTTTTACGGAGGCCAGGAGAGGGCATCAGATGCCTCTGGAGCTATAGTAACAAGTGGTTGAGAGCCACTTGATGTGGCTGTCAGACATCAAATTAGGTCCTTTGTAATAGCAATGCGTATATTCTTAACCACTGAGCCTTCTCTCTAGGCTGAGTCTTTTTTTTTAATAGAATTTATAATTATTAGAAGGTGGTATGATTACAGCAACAATATTTCTAGAGTCTCATGGTTTGAGAAAAGACGAAAAAATATTATCTAATGATGACATATATACAGACACAAAAAAGGAACATTTTTGTGTGTCACTCTGATACTAAGATCTGAAACAAGCTAGTTATATTACTATGTCAAAACATCATTTGATTACTGCAACTGCTTTGGGGAAAGGTTAATCATAGACAATGAGATAAAGTTTACTACTTTAAGAAGAAAGTGATGTAATAAATGGTATGACTTATGAATTCATTGGAAACTCTAAAGAAACAACCTCTAGATTTTATTTTTAGGTACAATTTCAGAAGTCATTTTGTTAAATGAAACTATCGAAAAGGACACTACCTCTCTGATTAAGAAGCCAACTGTTGTAGTGTACTTCCATCCATGGTGATGATTTCTCCAGTGAAAGTGGGAAATTAATTTTGAAAAACAAACAAACAAAACAATTAATGTCTTGTGAAATTATCCAAAGAGCAGACAACAAATAAATAAAATAGTTATTTAATAAAAACCCATTAAAAACACAGAATACCAAGAATTTGTCAGTTGAACTGTAACTCATTCTGTCTTGTACCCATCACAGATAAGCATGAAAAAAAGATAATTGTGTTTTTGAAGAATGCAGTTGCAACAGGATTTTTCCTCATTTCTGTTTCTGACTGGAGAAATATGGTCTTTTCCATTAGATGAAGAATATCATCATTTCTCTGTCTTCTGTTCATGTAGTTGATGCTGAAGCTATGTTTGAAATAATTGCAGATGTGAAGGCAGGATTTTTATCATCTACATCCAAAGATAGCTCAATTTTGTGTACAATGCACTGAAAAGTCCAATGCCTCAGACTCAATTAGCCAGCTTGCCTATAAAGTGGAAATTTTGCACTATGCCAAGATAGCCAGAATTGACAGGATAAAGAAGTAGCTCTTTCTGCTGAATGCTTATTTTCAAAAACAAGGTTTTCACTTAAACTCTTAGTTTTGGAGCTACTGTTCAAATCCTTCTCCAAGAAACTGATTTTATTTCCAATAGACTATGAAGAAGTTCAAGCTTTGGGGTGTTTTCAAAAAGAGTTGAGGTGAACATGAAACTGAATGTCAGATTACTGGATTCACTAGAGATGTTACTTTATAAAAGAAACCCAAAAATGACATAATCAATTGAATTCCTAAACACAAAATCATACACAGCTATTGATAAAGATTTTCCTTTTATATGTACCAAAAGAATCAAAGTTAGCTTACCTATTTAGATAAGTGTCTGCATTTTTTTCTGTACTATTTGAAATAGCAATATATGGAATCAGGCTAGATGTATTTTAATGGATAAGTGGACAAAGAAAAAAATATGTATGAATATGTGGATAAGTATACATATATATGTATATATATATATGTTTTCTTTAACTATGAAATGGAAAAAAATTAGATGATTTGTAGAAGATGGGTTAAGTAAAATAAAACAGTATTACAAAGACACATGTCAAAGTGTCAAATCTAGTCTCCTATATATACAACTTGGGGAGGGAAATGACACAGAGTAAAAGAGATAATACTCATTATTAGGGATATGGAAGAGGAAAAATGGGAGGAGGAGAGAAGATAAGAAAAGGCAAATGAGAAAGTGGATATGATAAAGTACACTATTTGCAAGTATGGAAGTACAATAGTGAAAATTTAACATGCTTTAACAAACTGAATGTTTAAAAGAGTATAAATTATTTGGATCAGGGAATGACACAGTGGATCCACTAGAAATTACTGCACAAGCAATGGACCTTACCTATTGAATATTTCCAAACTAAGAGATGGTAAACAACTGCAGACTTTGCACCCTGGGCTCTGAAGAGGAAACATGCTCCCTTCCTGCCCCATTCCGTGCCTTACATTATCAGCCAGAAGGCCACTATTATAGTGCGCAGAGGTATGGCATTGTATCTTATGGGAGAGAGAGGGAGAGGGAGAGAGGGAGAGAGGGAGAGAGGGAGAGAGGGAGAGAGAGAGAGAGAGAGAGAGAGAGAGAGAGAGAGAGAGAGAGAGAGTGGGATGGTTCAAGTCCCATGAACACAGGAAAACCTGAAGAGATGAGAGAGGGAGTGGGCTGAGATGATAAAGCAGCTGACCCTTTGACCAGGGGCAATACACTGGAAAGTGAGCCCTGAAATTTGTTGAGACAGCACAGCAGAGATGACCTTGTTGATGAGAGCAGAGGTGAGCCAACTCTGAGGGATGGTGAGAGACCTAGCCCTAACCCTCATCTGCCACATAGGGACAAGGACTGGGGAGAGACGCTCCCCACGCACCTATCAATGCCTGGGACAGGTGGCAGAGCTGGCCCTGTGGTCAAAAGTGTGGGGGAGCTGTCCCTGACCCCCACTAGCTGCAACACTTGGGAAAGCAGGCCCTGCAACCCACCAGGCAGCACAAAGAGCCAACTCTGTTAGTCGTGGGTGAGCCAGCCTCGAAACTTGAGCATGGGACAGCTGCACCTACTTCATATCTGGCTTATGGTAGCATGGACAGAAGAGAGTTACACCCCTGCCCATCAATGCCTGAAGAAGCTGGGAGAGCTTGCGCTTTTGTCATAAGAGAGAGAGAATCATCTCGACCCCCATCAGCTCCAACACTCAGGAGAGAAGGCCATGCATAGATAATTGCGGTATCATATTAAAACATTGTATTTTCAGAGTAGAGCATTGTGATATCACTATAGAGTACTATGATGTCATAGTAGAGCTCTTTGATGTCATAGTAGAGCATTGTGTTGTCATATTAAGGGATTGTGATCTCACAGTAGAGCATTTTGGTGTATTACAGAGCATTGTGAGGTCACTGTAAAGCATTCTGCTGTCATAGTCAAACATTGTGGCATCATAATAAAGCCATATGGTTTCATAGAAGATCATTGTGATGTCATATGACAGCATTGTGAAATCCTAATAGAGCATTGTGATGGTATTATAGAGCATCATGATGTCATAGTAGAGCATTGTGATTGTATAATAGAGCATTGTTATGTCATAGTAGTCCATTGTGATGTCATAATAGACAATTGTGATGTCAGAGTAGAGCATTTTGATGTCATCTTTGAGAATTGTGATGTAATAAAAAGGATTTTGATGTTATACGATAGCATTGTGATGTCATAGTTGAGCATTGTGATGACATAGGAGACCATTGTGATGTCATTATAGAGCATTGTGATGCTACAATACAGCATTGTGATGTCACAGTAGTGCATTGTGATGTCATAACAGAGCATTGTGATCATAGTAGAGCATTTTGATGTCGTATTTGAGAATTGTGAAGTCGTATTTTGTGAAGGTACCACAATTGAGCTAACACTATTGACAGAGGCATGGCAGAGCCAGCCCCAAAACTGTGACCATGGGAGAGCTGTCCCCATTTTCCATCTGTCTTGTGGTAACATGGGTGGGGGAGAACTGGCCTCCTCCCACCTGCTCATCAAGTCCTGAGATAGGTGGGAGAGATGGCCCTGTGGTCATAAGAATGGGAAAACTATGTCTGACCCCCACCAGCTGCAATACTTGAAAGGGCCTACCCTGCTTCTCAACAGAACGGCACAATAGGGTCACCCCTGTTAGTGCAGGTGTCAATTAGCCAGACCTGAAGATGTGAGCATGGGAAACCTGCACCATTTCTCATCTGTCTTGTAGCAGCATGGGCAGAGGAAAGGAGCCCTCCTCCCTGCCCAACAATGCCTGGGGCAGGTGGGAGAGCTGGACCTGTGATCATAAGAGTGACAGAGCTCTCCCAGAACCACATCAGTTAGAACACTCCAGAGAGCAGGCCCTTCAGCCCACTAGGGCACCACAACAGATCCAACCCTGTTAGTGGAGGTATAGATGACCTACCAGTGAAATCATGAGCATGGGACAGCTGTCCCCGTTTTCCATCTGGCAGATCAACACTACAGCTGCCCATTCCCAGAACTAGGGTTATGCCTTGGCTTGCCCCAACATCTACACCTTCTATGACCTGCTGGAACACATGAAGGGACCTGACCCACGGACCCAAAGCTGAAGGATCTCCACAACACAGGGCGCCCTTGGGATGTCTAGGAAGAGTCCTAGTGGGGGCCAAGCATTAAACGTATAGTAGACACCAGGTGTCTCGAACCAAACCAATGACTCTTATCAATGAACACTTCCAAGTGGAGATATATGATGGACCAAGGAGTATACGGCGTGACTTGTACAGTCGCACTGCAACTTCCATGATGATATTTTTAATTCCTTCATTTTTTAAAAAAAATTTCTTCATTTTTTTCTTGAATTTTGTTTTATTTGGGTGGAGGGTGCAGGGGCAGAGAGCAGATGGAAAGGACTGGGAATGAATGGGATCAAGATACATGATGTGAAAAACACATAGAATAAATAAATTTTATTAGTAAAAAGAAAGAAAGAAAGAAAGAAAGAAAGAAAGAAAGAAAGAAAGAAAGAAAGAAAGAAAGAAAGAAAGAAAGAAAGAAAGAAATGGTCAAAATGAATTATCCAAACTGGATATTACAAGGTTATTGTGTAAACTTCTAAGCCTGCATCTTCTGAAAAGATATATCAGTCACTTCACACTGAGGATGGAATGAATTTCAGTAAATTGATGTGACCAGTGCAGTGGCTCCCAACCTTCTTAATGCTGCAACCCTTGAATACAGTCCCTCATGTTGTGGTGACCTCGAACTATAAAATTATTTTTGTTACTATGTCTTAACTATAATTTTGTTACTGTTGTGGATTTTAATGTAAATATCTGCGTTTTGCAATGGTCTCAAAGGGATTGCAATTCACAAGTTGAGAACCACTGGACTAGTCACTAAACAAATATATGTTGACATACCAAGAATAATATTTAGTGGATAAGACTACTCAGAATTGTCAAACCATGGTATCTAAAATGTATAATATCTTATAGTAATTATGTTATAAGCAAATAATAAAGACAAAAAATACTGGGAAACTTTGACTTATAGATAGTGAGTAAGGATGGAAATTGCCCGTGAGTGCCCAGATGTCAGCTTTAGCAGAGATTTTAAAGCATTCAAAGAAGTAAAGGAAGTCATATTTAAGAAGTACAGGGAAGTAGGTGATATAATTTTATCAATCAGAAAATAACAGTGAAGATGCAATGAAGATATGAAGAACTGAGAATTGGGAGCTGAAAAACCCTAAAGAGAGAAGTTAAAATTTTCTGATTGATTTAAACTGGCTCAAGAATTAGAAAACCTGAAGAAAACTGATAGAAATACATACATCAAATAGAGAAAAATAAAAAGGAATGAAAATAGCAAACAGATTCTTATGGAATTGTGAGATAACATAAACCAGAAAAATAATTTGAAGATATAATATAAAAACTTCTGTTTGATGATGAACTTTACATTTTGAGAAACATATCAGACAATTGGTAGGTTAAATACACAAAATATACTTAGAGAAATTACAGTAAAAATGAAAGTTGTGAACAACTGAGGCCTGTAATCCTACCACTTGGAAAGCTGAGGCAAGCAGACTGCCCTGAATTCAAGACTACCCAAGCATACATAATGAGATCCTGGACAACCTAGACTACTGAAAGACACTCTGAATCCACAAAACAAAATAAACACTGAAAGGCAGATCCAGGAAAAAGGTATTCGAAGCAGAACCAAAAAATTATTAGTCATTCATAAGAGAATACCAATAATATTTAAAGCATCTCCTTTCTCATTAGAAACAAAGAGACAGTAAGGTTGTAGTCCTAATGCACTAACAGAAAACCAAATTCAAGATTCTACATTTACTTTACGTCTAATATCCACTTATCAGTAAGTACATACTGTGTTTGCCTTTCTGGGTCTGGGTTACCTCACTCAGGATGTTTTTTTTTTCTTTATTTTTCTAATTCTATCCATTTGCCTACAGATTTCATGATGACATTTTTTTAACACTAAGTAATACTACACTGTAAATTGTCACATTTTCTTTATCCTTTCTTCCATTTAAGGGAATCTAGATTGCTTCCAGGTTCTCGCTATTATGAAAAATGCTTCTATGAACATAGTTGAGCAAGTGTCCTTGTGGTATGATTGTGCATCCTTTGGGTATATGTCCAAGATTGATATAGTTGGGTCTTGAGAGATATTGATTCCTAATTTTCTGAGGAAACACCATACTGATTTCCAAAGTAGCTGTATATGTTTCCACTTCCACCAGCAGTGGAGGAATGTTCCCCTTGCTCTACATTCTCTCCAACATAACCTATCCTCAGTGTTTTTGATTTTAGCCATTCTGACAGGTGTAAAATGGTATCTCAGAGTCATTTTGATTTGAATTTCTCTGATGACTAAGGATGTTGAGTAATTCCTTAAATGTCTTTCAGCCATTTGAGATTCTTCTGTTGAGAGTTCTCTGTTTAGATCTGTAGCCCATTTTTAAATTGGATTATTTGGTGTTTTGATGTCTACTTTTTTTAGTTCTTTATATATTTTGGAGATCAGCCTTCTGTCAGATGTGTGGTTGCTGTAGATCTTTTCCCATTCTGTAGGCTGCCATTTTGTCTTATTTACAATCCCAGAGAAGCTAGGTAACAAGGAAAACCCTAAGAGGGACTTGCATGGATTGCCCTAGGAAATGGAAATAGATAAGATCTCCTGGGTAAACTAGGAGCACAGAGGGAGGGATGAGAATATGAGGGAAAGGGATAGTTGAGTTGGGGGAGGGACAGAGTAGGAAAGCAAGGAAAGAGATATCTTGAGAGAAGGAGCCCTTATGGGGTTAAGGAGAAACCTGATGCTAGGGAAATTCCCTGGAATCCACAAGGATGACCCCAGCTAAGACTCCAAGCAAATAGTGGAGAGGGTGTCTTAGCTGTCTTCTCCAGTAATCAGATTGATGACTTTCCTAATGCTCTTCATAGAACCTTCATCCAGTACTGATGGAAGAAGATACAGAAATCCACAGCTAAGCACTGGGATGAGCACCTGGAGTATAGTCGAAGAAGGGAGGAAAGATTACAGGACCAAGGTGGGTCAAGATCATTAGGGAGAAACCTATGGAGACAATTGACCTGAGCTAGTGGGAGCTCACTGACTCTGGACTAACAGCTGGGAAACTGCATGGGACTGAACTAGACCCTCTGAATGTGGGTGACAGTTGTGTGGCTTGGGCAGCTTGTGGGGCCACTGGCAGTAGGACCAGGATTTATCCCTAGTGCATGAACTGGCTTTTTGGAGCCCATTCCCTATGGAGGGATACTTTGCTCAGCCTCAATGCAGGGGGGAAGGCGCTTGTCTCAATTTGATAGGCCAGACTTTGTTGACTCCCCATGGAAGGCCTTACCCTCTCTGAAGAATGGATGAGGAGTTGGGTGGGGGGTAGGTGGAGGGAAAATGGAAGAGGGGAGGGAGGGGGAACTGTGGATGACATGTAAAATAAAAAAAGTTAAATAAAAAAGATTCCATATTTAGCAAAAGAATCTTTAGCGATTAAGAGAAATTTTCCATGGCAGATGAACAAAACCAGAGAAAATTCATTGTTAGCAAACCAGTCTCGTGAGAAACACTAAAGAAATGTCTTCATACTGAAGGCAAGTTACTCCAGAAATTAATTAAAACACACATAAAATTTAAAATGCAGCAGTAAGGGTAATTTTGCAATTTGAAAAAAATGATGAAAATGATAGCATAAGTACAGATTTCTCATCCTTTCTTCTCTTAGCAAACAAATTAAAAATATATGAAGTAGTAGGGTATGGTTGTTTAGGTGTATTCATAGCAAATGAATGTGGAATTTGTGAAAAATATCAAGCAGAAGACAGGAGAATAACAGAAACAAGGCACATAATAGTAAGCAGAGATGAAGGCCTGCATTTGAATCCCAAACACTCATGTAAAAAGCTGGGCAGTTGATACAAACACTTTATCCTAATACAAGGAAAACAGAGACAAGAGTATCCCAGGAGCCCACTGGATCACCATTGTTGCTTAATCAGTGAGCATCAAGGTGATTCAACTACTTCATCTTAAAATAAATAAAGTATAACCATGGATAGTAGTAGAAGATCATCAACTTATGGACTCCACACACATATGCATATGCATACCTAAGTGGACAGAGCTACATACATGTAAATGTATACACATGTATAAAGAACACACATTTATATGTAAAACAAAATTACCTTCTCCTGTATTCAAATGGAATCAGACATCAACAGCAAGAAAATATAGATAAAAAAAACCAGAAATCAAGAAATACAACCATATATAATGAATGGGCCAAATAACAAATCAAGCTGGAAACAATACAACATTTTGAGATGGAAAAAATAAGACTTTCTTTACAAAATTTATGAAATGTAAATAAAGCAGTACATGAAGTGAAATATAGAGCTGAAAATGCATATATTTAAAATAAAGACCCCAAATAAATGCAAACCTACTACTTTAGGAACATGGAAAAGGTAAAGGAAAGTACATAGAAATGAAGCAGATGGAAAGGAATAATATAGGAGTGATTAACAATGAAGAAAGCATAGAACACCAAAATAATAAAGAAAACATAAAATGTCAAAATTTGATTCTATTAAGACATTTTGATATGAAGGAACATGAGAAATAAGATTAAATCACACAATTAGGAGAGGATAATATAATTAAGTTTCAGTAATAAATAATAATTTGAGAAAAAATACACATAATTTTATTCTAAAATTTGATAAGTAAATAAAAAAGAAAAATTATAGGAAATTACAACATATTTGAAATAATTAAAATATAGAAAATTTCAATATATGAATAGCATTTCTAAAAGGTCATTAGAAACTCAAAACATATTAAAATAACACAGGCCCAGCCAAAAGTGGCTTTGATATTGCATTCTTCCAAGCAAACAATGAAGATATGCTTCCAAAAACAAAACAAGAAAGAAAGTTTCTTGCACCATTATTATAGGTTAGCATTATCTCATGCCACAAGTGTCAAGGGAAAAAATATATTACACATCAGTGTATCTTACAAACTTGGCTAAATAAGTCATCAAAATTTAATATTCTTGGAAATATCAGCACATTTTTTTGTATTGAATATGTCCTGAACTTAAAGATATCATATCATAATTCAAAGGTATGTTTTAGTATTTTAATACCACTTAGTGTCACATATCATATGAAACAATTACAAATTCAAAACCACATGATCTTCTGAAGATTCAGAGTAAATACTTGATTAAAACAAACAAACAAAAAACTCTGGCCTGGAGAGATGGCTAGGTAGGTAATGGTACTTTCTGCCAAGTGACAATCTGACAACCTGTATAGTCTCTGGAATCCACATGATGGAAAGAGAACAATGTTCTGTATATGGTCCTGTGACATACACATGCATTCACACACACACACACACACACACACACACACACACACACACACACACACACACACACACACACACACAATGCATAAATGTAAAAATATTCTTATATTTTTCAGGAAAAATTCAAGTTAGTATAAAAGTATACTAGTGAAGTAAATTCTAAAACCTGAAAAATGCAATATACAGAGACTCTACCGAGAACTGCTGATGAGGTTCAACATGTCAAGTTCTGGGCTACAATGAATGAATCCCTGGTTTCCATCACCAGTGAGTTTGAGACCACTCTCCTCTGAATGAAAATATTTCTTGAAAGAAAAAAAAATGAGCGAAGGACATCCAAAGGGAGGGGAAATAGAATATATTGTTGTGGAGAGACCAAGGGCAAACTAGAATAAAGGGGGTAACTAGGGGAGGGGATAGGGGATAGTAGATAAAAGTAAAGGAGAGAATATCACATATATTCCATTGCCCTCTCTACATCTAGATGTGTATAAGAGACAGCACACACACACACACACACACAAACACACTGAGTCTATATGTTATTTATTTACCGGGCGTAAGAAATTAACCATTAGGAAGGAAGAAAGATAGGCATGAATAGACCTACTGGAGAGAATGTGCAGAGAGAGAGAAGAAACCGGCGGAGTCTGCTTTTAAAGGTCACCTCACCCATGCATATAGGGACTTACATAGCTAAACAGGAATGCTCGTAGATTATGTAGGGTGTAAGGCTCTGGAGTGACTAAGCATTTTGCCTGACTGCTGACAGTGTATGTTTGGTTATGTGACTCCAGAAGTGGCTAGGAGGGTGTCAGGAATATTAACATTCCACCCTTTTTGTTATTATAAAAAGTAAGGGGTTTGGGGTGGCAGGTGAATGGGAATGGGGGCACTGGCGTCTCTCGGAACTGCTTCCAGCTGACTTGGTGGGCATTGCTTTTCCCAAGGTAGCTAGTCATCCTGAGGTAGCTGATTGTCTTTGGTGCTCTTTTGAGCCCTGTGGAATCATCCAGTGCTGCTTGAATTTGACACCTTGGATATGACAGTTTGGACCAGACTAGATGCTGGCGAGGCAGAAGATGAAGTTTAGAAAAAAAAAATTTCTTAGATCCCGGTACTGGAGGTACCGGGGAGGTGGCGGGGTAAGAGGAGATGAGGGGGGATCCCTGAGAGGTCCCAGGATGAGAAAGCGGGGTCCCAGGACCAGGAAAAGTTGAATGATACTTATCTGAAGTGAATTCGACATGTCTGGCTGGGTCCAAGCCAATTTCCTGGAGCTCAGAAGAATTTTTAAATTTATGAAGGAGACAGATTTTTGACATATTAAGAAGCAACCAATGGGAATTTAAGATCCTGAGCTTGTAGCTATATTATATATAGTGTTTAGTACTCTGCTATCAGAATTTTATAGGTTAGTATTAAAATTATGGGGTCTTAGAGAGTGTGAGAGAGAAAGAGAGAGAGATAAATCTGGACTATGCTTTATTCTTTCCATTATTATCAATTAGGCTTCCTATCTTCACCTGAGACAAACCTTAAGGCATCTGTTTCTTTTGGTTATTGCAGTATCACTTCAGCATCCAGGAGACACAGGTGATTGATTGCTGAGGGCATTTAACAATTATAAACTGTTACATTAAAGTCTGTTTTTCAGAGTCCAGTCCCTTTTGAGTCTGGGGGTGTGAATACCTCTGGAGTGTTACTGTTTCTTACCCCCTTGGTGTATTTGATGGTCCTTGCGCCTCTGGTTCTATGGCTGTTGGTGGTCCTGTTACAGTCAGCTGAGTAGTTAATTAGAAAATTGAATATGTTATTAGAGACACAGAGAGAAACTGATGAAGCAGAATGGAATTGGTAGATAGGAGAATGAAGAGAGGGGATCAGGAAGAAAAACATATGGGGTTCTCAATCCAGTGGGGTTGAGTACAGTTGTGGGATGAAGCCTCATTCTTCTGGAATTGGAGACAAGGCAGTTGATCTCCATGTCCTCTGGAACTTAAGAGAGCAGGGCCCTATTTTTGTCAGTGTGTATGAGGAGGAATTACTGTGGGGTGGGGTGGGGTAAAAGGTTTTAGGTGAGATAAGTGAATCCAGCGAGGGAAGCCCTCGAGCTTAGCAGCTGTGGGGGTTACGAGAATTACCTTGAAGGTTCCCTGCAATTTAGGGGAAAAGGGTGAGGGGTGCTGGCCTTGGCGGGGAAAGAAGGACCTGATCCCTGGTGTTGATTGGAGGTGAGTAGGAGTTGTCACATGGCCAGGGTAGGGAATGGTCTGCAAAATTCCATAGGAGGGAACAGAGGTGATAGAATAAGGGCATGAACAGGTGGTCAGGGAGAGGCGAAGGTTTGGATGGAAGGCCGGGGGTTAGAACTGGCCTCCCATACATGAGTTCAAATGGCATAATTGAAAGGGGTTGCTTGGAAAGAGCCCACAGCCTGAAAAGAGCCACAGGCAATAGTTTTTATCCACTCATGGTGAAGTTCCTGTGACACCTTAATACGAATATTTTTTAAGGAGCACTTAGTCCGTTCTACCTTTCCTGAGGACTGAGGATGGTACAGGATATGGAAATGTAAAGGGATGTTAAGAGCTTTAGATAGAGTTTGGGAAATCTGAGTGGTAAAATCTGGGCCATTATCAGACTGGAGAGAGGTGGGGATTGCAAATCAGGGGATAATCTCCTGGAGAAGGAGGTCAGAGATTGTCTGAGCCCATTTATTGGTAACCGGGAAAGCCTCCACCCAGCTCAAGAAGGTATGCACTAGGATCAGGAGGTATTTAACCTGTCAGATTGTGAGCACATGGGTAAAATCAAGTTGCCAGTCAGTCCCTGGAAGGGAGCCCTTTCGCTTTATGGGTGGGAAAAGGGTGACTCCGATATTTGGAATTGGGATCTGATTTTTGACACATTTTACAAAAGGCAATAATAGTTTTTAAGAATAGTAAGTCCTCAGGGGTGGGCTGGAGGTGAGCCTTGACAAAGTGAGACAGAGCCTGGCTATTAGGATGAAAGAGCTGGTGTAGATAGGACAGAGTTTGCTGAGTGTCAGGGGGTGACTGTGAGGATGTAGGTTGTAATGTATGGATTCCCTGAGGTGAGTGAGATGGCTGGAGGGCTGCTGTCCTAGCTGCCTGGTCTGCTTGGTTATTTCCCTTAGACATGATGGTGCTGTCAGTCTGACTGAGATCAGGAGTGCATAATCCTTTTTGCTTTGGGGAGATGGGAGGCTTTAAGCATGGCCATTATTTGGCCTGAGTTACATATGGATCTTCCCTTTGTTGTAAGAAGTCTGCACTCTTTCCAGATGGCAGAATGAGACATGTGGATATGAAAAACATATTTGGAGTCTGTGTAAACATTTAGGGATTGTCCCTGTGCCAATTGGAAGGCACGGGTGAGAGCTATCAGCTCAGCCTGTTGGTTAGTGGTGTGTGTGGGTAGTGCCTGTGCTTCAATCACCTCTGTCTAACACTATGGCATAGCCTGCTTTATGGTTCTCCTCATGTAAGAAGCTGCCATCTATGTACCAGGTATAAGTGACCTGAGGCAATGTGCTCTCCTATATGTGTGAAGGATAGGGCAATAATTCCTCTAGGGTTTTAACGTAGGAATGAGAGGAGGAATAGTCAGTATTAGGATGAGGGAGAAGGTTTGAGATATTAAGGAGTGGGCAAGATTGGAGAGTAAATGTGGCATCTTCCATTAGTGCTACTTGGAGAGAAAGAATTCAGGAAGGAGGTAAAGTTTGTAAGTCTTTCTAAGTTAATAGATGGGACAGGTTGTGGTGGGAGAAGATAATGGTGGGTGACTCAAAGGTTAGTTTCTTTGATTCACAAATAAGGAGGTCAGCAGCTGCTAAAGCACATATGAAAGGTACCCATCCCTGAGTAGTGAGGTCTAGTTTTTTTGACAGGTATGCTATAGATACAAAGGAGGGTCCCAGCTGGTACCCTAGGGCTCCAAGGGCATATCCCTCTCTTTCTGTTACATAGAGGGAGAAGGGATGAGCTGGATCTGGAGTGATGGAGCCTGGAGGAGAACCTGTGGGAGATTCTGGAAGGGTTTAGTAATGGGATGAAGGAGGGGTTCATATGGGGAACCAAGAGCTGCCTTGTAAGAATAAGTTTTTCTGTGTCCCGCCTGGGCTCCNGCGGCTGCTCAGACACAAGTAAACACACAGAGGCTTATATCATTTATAAACTTATGGCCTAATGACTCAGGCTTCCCGTTATCTAGCTCTTATATCTTAAATTAACCCATTTCTATAAATCTATGTTGCCAAGTGTTCCGTGGCTTTACCTGTGTGCCTTTACATGCTTTTCTCTAGACGTTAGATTGGTATCTGCCCAGCTCTATTTTCTTCTCCTCTCTCCTCAGTTAGAATGTCCTGCCTAACCTTATTCTGCCTCACCATTGGCCAAACAGCTTTATTTATCAACCAATCAGAGCAACACATTTTCACAGCATTCCGAACATCACCCAGAGAAAAAGATGGGAGCCAGGACCACAAGAAGCCAGCTATTCCCAGAAATGATAAAAATTTCCTGTTTAGTAGAGGGGACTGCAAGAGACTGGATTAGGTTCTTTCTATCTAAAGTAATAGCCTTGTGGTTTGAGGTAATGGTTAGACCCAAGTAGGTGACCTGAGGAGTGGAGTGGAAAGCTCGACCTTGGAAGGCACAACTCTATAACCCCAGCTGGACAAGAAATTTATGAGAGCAGAGGTGTTACTTTGGCTAACTTCTAATGATGGGCTGCAAAGTAGAATCTCATCTACATATCATATGAGTTTAGAATTGGGGAGAGACAAAGAGAGTAAGTCAGAGGTTAGGGCCAAATAGATGTGGGTTGTCTCTGAATCCCTGTGGCAAGACAGTCCAGGTCATCTGTGTGGATAGGTGAGTGTCAGGGTCAGTCCAGGTGAAAACAAAGATATTTTGAGACTGAGGGCTGAGAGGAATAGAGAAGAAAGTATCTTTGAGATCCAGAACTGAGAAATGGGAGGTTCCTGAAGGGATAGAGGAGGGGAGTGTATAAGGATTGGGGACCACAGGATAGAGGGGGACCACTGCAGAATTAATGAGCTGGAGGTCTTGAACCAGGTGGTAGGTTCCATTAGACTTCTTTACTGCAAGTATAGGGGTGTTAAATGGAGAAGAAGTGGGGTGAAGTAGCTTTTTTCTTAGAAGGTCAGAGATGATAGGTTTAAGTCCCCTAAGGTTCTGGAGTGAGAGAGGGTTCTTAGCTTCGGTAATGTACCAGGTAGGGTTGTGTAACTGGATGACAATGGGAGAATTGTGCCTATCAAAAGAAGGGTTTTGGGTTTCCCAGACTTGGGGGTCTACCTGAGAGGCTGGCAAAGGAAATGACATGTTAGAGCCAGCAGGGTGTATAGCTAGGAGGAGGAGAGAAGCTGCTGGCAAGTCTGGGTTTGAGAATGGTGAGAGTAAATGAAATGGAAGCTCCTACCTTGGCTAAAAAAGTCTCTTCCCATTAGGGGCACAGGGCAAGTTGGCATGACCAAAAATGTGTGGGTAAGAGGGATATCCATAAAAATAAAATTGAGTGGTAGAGTCTGATGAGGTAGGTAAGGCTGTACCCCTACCCTGACAATAGGGAGATGAGGAGATATAGATCCTCAAAACTCCCTCAGGACTGAGGATGTGGCTGGCCCCAGTATCCACAAGGAAGAAAATGGATCACCTCAATACTTTAATGGTTATCCAATGTTCCCTGTGGCAGATGACAGTTGTCAGGTCAGAGCCTGAGTACCCTCAGTCATTCATGACCAAGCTTAGAAGGTCAGCTGAAGACTGGTCTGCATTTGGTGTTCCCATGCCATGAGGTGCACAGAGGCAGTCAACTGACCAATGTCCCTCTTGGTGGCACTTTGGGCATGGCCCAAGTGGTCTACATGGGGCAGGGCAAGTACAAGCCCAATGGCCTTCTCGACCATTTAAAACAAGGCCCTGGGGGCCCTCAGGTAGTCGCCGTGGCTGATTGGATGGCCTTTGGCAACATTTGGTACTTCTGTTTATGGGCTTTCTCATGTTTCCCATGGTACACCTTAAAAGCCAGCATTAATACTTCTGCCTATGGGGTCAGGTGCCCTCTCTCTAGATGCTTAAGCTTGACCCTAGTGTCAGGGAAGCTCTGGGAAAAGAGATGAGTCATAAGGAGCTGTTTGCCTTCTGGGATCTCAGGATCTAGATTGTAAGAGAGCATTTGTAAGTTGTTCTAAGAATTGAGATGGATTTTCCTATCTGTCTTGAACTATGTCTTGAAGTTTTTCATAGTTTACTGATTTGAGAGCAGCCTTAGAAGACCTGCTAGGAGACAGGTCAAAAACTGATCCCTAGCCAGAGAGCCACCTGGGGTGTTAAAATCTCATTGTGTATGCTGGTTGGGGACTGCCTCAGCTCTGGGAGGATGATCTGCATTAGTTTGGTGGACCTCATCTGCATGTATTCTAGCCTGTTTCCAAGCTCATCTGCACTCCTCAGGAAGTAGGTTGTTTGTTAGGATCATGTAGATATCATGAAAGGTGATGTTATAGGATTGGGTGATATATTGGAATTCTTTAATAAAAGAGGTAGAGTTGAACATGTAAGAACCCAGTTTCTTTTCTAAGAGAGTTCTGCCAGTGAGAATGGGACATGTACCTTAACTAGTCCATCCATGCTGGCTACCTCTTACAAAAGGAGGACTGCTGCCAGGTTGGTTTGACTGGGGTGGGGTTCCTTAGAAGCTCAAGTATGCGTGGCAGGGGGAGCAAAAGTGGGAACCAGATATGGACATTTGGAGCAGCCTAGTCCTGGAGAGGAGGAAGGGTCTGGAGGTGCTGAAGGAATAGTTGCTGAAGGAGAGGAAGGAGCAGGAGATCACATAGCTAGGAGCACATGGGCAGGTGAATAGGAATCAAGGAGAGAGGGTTTGGAGCTTAGATAGGAAAAGGCTCAGATATAAGGTAACACTTTCCATCTGCCCATTTGCTGACAGAAGCTGGATAACTCCTGTAAAATACTGAGGTCCAATGAGCCATTAGGTGGCCATTTTTTGTTGTTATCTGAGGGATATTTAGACCATTTTTTTTCTTTGCACAGAGACAGATAAGCTTAGAAGTCTGTAAGTAGGGCATTAAGCTGAGAGGTTTAGGGGTTTCTAAAAGGCATCCCAGAGGAGATGTGGGGCTTATGGCATTGGAGGGCTTATTTCCCATGACTGTGGCAGAGAGAAAAAAAAATTAGCGAGATCCAATGGCTTTAATAGCTCACGCGTCCCAGAGATTAAGTGAGGATCAATTAAGAATGGCATAAGTCATTCAGTGTTCCGTCGAGCAAAGAACAAAGGCCAGGGTAGTAGCCCAAAGGATGAGAGTCCAAGAGACTAGAAATTAATGAAAAGGAGACCTCAGACCACAGTCCTGGGGAATGTCCGTGGAAGATAGTAAGTGATGGGGGCTGACCGTAGCCATTAAAGGCCATGAAACGAGGGTTCCCCCACCTTCAAGGACACTAGTGGGGCACTGGATGATCAACGTTCATTCCCACCGGTTAAGGAAAGTGTTTACACTGTCTGGTATAGGGAAAACTTAACAATAGAAGTAGCCGGTATTGTGCAAAGTGATACAGTGGCCGGGCAGATGGAATATGGGCAGTTGTGGATCAACCAATCTCAGTTAAGCATCCCGGTGCAGGGGTGCGGGATAGCCTGTTTGGCACAGCATCAATGTTATTTATTTCACAACATTATTTACTGGATGCAAAAAACGAACCATGAGGCACAACAAACCCACTTTGAGAGTTTATTAGGAAGGGAGAAATATGGGTATGAGTAGGCTTATCAGAGACTGTGCGGAGAGAGAGAGGAAATGAGCAGAGTCTGCTTTTAAGGGTCTCCTTGCCCATGAATATAGGGGCTTACATAGCTATGCCAGGAGTGCTCATAGATTACATAGGGTATCAGGCCCTGGAGTGACTAAGCATTTTGCCTGACTGCTGACAGCATATGGGTGGTTATGTGACTCTAGAAGCAGTTAGGAGTGTATTGGGAATAATAACACTATATCTGCAAGTATAAACCAAAGTTGCACAGACAGCAGAAAACATGTGGTATTTGTAAACCTAGGAAATATTTCCTAAGATTCTTTCAAATGTTTTGATTTCATTTTAATTATTCCTAAATAATCAATAAAAATATTTTGTTGAAAAAATGAAATAAAATATAAACAAAAATGAAATAAAAGCTTCAAGATATTATTGTTTGCTAATTTAAATTGATGCTACAGTTGAACAAAATTTGATATTACTGTTATTGGATCAGAGACTATTTCTCAGTCATAAAGAAGTGACAGAGAATGTAACTACATATATGAATATATGTAGAGAATATATGAAGAACCATGGACCTGTTCAAGATCAGACTACAAGGAAGAAAATGTAGCTCAAGGCTTCCATTCATAAGACTAGATAAGAAGGACCTTAAAACTCTTTGAACTTGTTAAGAAAAATGGGGCAGCAATTATTTTATAAAGAATAAAGAGTTGGGTGGGAGAGAGTGAATCTGAAAGTTTGTTTTTCTTATTTGCTGAGTCTGGGAGGGCAACATGCAGGTTAGAAATTCAAATTGTATGAAGTATTAGTTTATGCTGTTTAATATAACTACGAAGTTGAAGTTGGCATTTGGGCCCAAATGCATGAATCATGCATAATTAATTACAATGCTGTGTTAATAAGATTAGCAGAGTAGATTTCATTTTGGCCATTATGAATCTATAGTTTATTTTTGGAAGATATATTTTCTTTTCCTCTAGAATACTTTTTCTTTTGCAGAAAATAAAAATTTTAAAACAGGATAATATGAACTGTCAGAATGTTTGCCTTTCTTTAAACCATAAGGTGTAGGAACAACTATGACACACTATCTTGAATACTTTGCTTTGAGATGTTTTAGCATATACCTAAGACAAAAGGCATTTTACAGTGTCATTGATCTTTAGGTACTGAAAGGTGCTGAATATAGGCATAAAAACTGATGAACTGCAGAAGTATTTCAACTAAAACACTCTCATTGTAATACTGTGAAAAACAACCTTATTAGATATTTCTCTTCTAGTGAAAAATCTTTACAATGACTAGAACTCTGCTGACTTTCAAAGATCTGAACAAAAGAAGTCTTCTACAACAACATGAAGTGTGAAATCCCACTGGTAGCTAGGGAAATTATTGCCCAAGATTAACTCTGCAGTCAAATTTGGTTAGTTAGTTATAGAGTCGTAACATAATGCTTTAAATTATACCAGGTAAATTACAGAGTGATTCTTTTACGAGAAAATAACTACCAAGAAAGAGAAATTTTGAGCCCCTTGTGAGAATATCAATGCAGCATACTGATAACTCCTGGGAAAAACTAAGGTGGTTGCTGATAATGATCAAAGACTGGGTTATAGCTTCACTCTTCATTAAATGTGGCTTAGTGTCAGTTGAAAGCTGTCATTCAGAGAACTCACAATCACTTTCTCATTAATATAGACATTAAACAAAACAAAAACTCCAGTTATCATAAGGTATTGTGGGCAAATCAAGTCTGCCATCAGTGAAATATTTTTTCTGGACATTATTCCTGTCAACCAAAAAATCAAATAGTACAATAGATTCTGTCTGTAAAATAAAGTCACTTCATGTGATTTAGTTATCTCTAACACTGACCACAATCAAATCAGTGTGCTTTGTTTCTTTGACCCTCTGCTTATACTAAGGCATCTCATCTCCTCTGTTATCTCTTTTATTCCTATTCTTTGGGTTCTGTCTTTGTTATTTTTCTAAATAAACAATATATACTATAGTGTGTTGAATGGACTGATTAACATCCTTCTAGGAAATGTGTTTTTCTGTGGTGATATACACATGTTTTGTATACATTTTAGTGGAAGTGTGTGTGTTAGGGTGTGTGTGTATGTATGTGTGTGTGTTGGGTGCTAAGGCCAAGGGTATTTGTCAAATGTCTTTTCTTGATTATGTTCTAACTTTGTGTGTGTGTGAGAGAGAGAGAGAGAGAGAGAGAGAGAGAGAGAGAGAGACTGAAACAGAGAGAGAAAGAGAAAGTATGTTAATAAGTATGAGATAGCCTCAATTTGGCTAGCCTGGCCAGCCAAAAAACTTCAGGATTCACTTGTCTCTAAACCCAGAACAATTACAAGAGGTACATTCTCATGCCCAGATTTTTACTGGGGAATCTAAAATCATGTCATCATATTGCATGTCACACACTCTGCTGACTAAACTATATCCTTAGTCTAGAAATACACATACATAAATACATATGTGTGCACACATGTCATATAGGACATGTATACACACATATTTATATCATATGCATATGTGTATGCATGTGTTTGTGTGTGTGTGTGTGTGTGTGT
>LZPO01115351.1:1145807-1158017 GCA_001675575.1 Neotoma lepida | reverse complement strand
AGCACCATGGGGGCTCCACTGCTATTGGTTCACAGTTCATGATTTTCCACAAGTTTGGCTGGCCTTCTCAGTACATTTTCCAGTCATGATCTCCATGTCCTTTGCTCATACAATTTTTTCTCTGTTCACAACAACTGGACTCCTGGGGCTCGGGCTGATGCCCAGTTGTGGATCTCTGCATCTGTTTCCATATGTCTCTGGGAGAGGGCTCCTTGGGGCTCCTCAGCTATTGGTCGACAGTTCATGTGTCTCCACTAGTTTGGCTGGCCATCTTTGTACATCTTTCCATCATGATCTTCATAGCAGCATTATTTGTAACAGCCAGAACCTGGAAACAACCTAAATGCCCCTCAACGGAAGAATGGATTAAAAAAATGTGGTACATATACACAATGGAGTACTACTCAGCAGAGAAAAACAATGACCATATGAAATTTGCAGGCAAATGGATGGAACAAGAAAATATCATCCTGAGTGAGGTAACCCAGACTCAGAAGGACAAACATGGTATGTACTTACTCATAAGTGGATACTAGATGTAAAGCAAAGGATAACCAGACTGCAATCCATAGCTACAGGGAGGAACCTAGCAGGGATGCATGGATCACCCAGCGAAGGAGAAATGGATGAAATCTACATGGGCTGACTAAGAGTGAGGGGGAGGAATTGGGGGGAGAGGGATGGAGGATGAGAGCGTAAGGGAGCGGGAAGTTCAAGTTGGAACAGGGACACAGTAAGAGTGCAAGGAAAGAGATACCATGATAAATGAAGACATCATGGGAATAGGGAGAATCAGAATGCTAGGGAGGTTCCCAGGAATATGCAAGGATGACCCCACCTTAGACTACTGGAAGTAATCGAGAAAGAGCCTGAACTGGCATACTCCAGTGAGTATTCACATGGATGAATACCCTCTCTGTCATCATAGAGCCCTGATCCAGAGACTGATGGAGGCATATGCGGAGATCCACAGCCGGGTACCAGGCCGAGCTCCAGGAGTCCAATTGATAAAAGAGAGAGGGGCTTATGTGATCAAGGGGCAACGAGAACAATGAATATTTTCAAAGAGTTATGCTAGATCATATTATAAGTTAGATATAGATATCAAAAGTTAGGTATGGATAGGAATGATGGTGACAAGTCAAAAGCTTGAGGGTAAAAGTTTTACTAGACCAAAACAAATGGAGAAAAGATCTATTAAATGAAAGAATATTTTTAAAACATGCTCTAAGGAGATACTGATTTGTAGTAGGGGAATTCCTATACAGAGAACACTTCACAGATAAGACTTGGCAGGGTTTTTTTTGTGATAGTTAAGGGAGGCTATTTGGCCTTATTTTGAATGTCAATTTTATGAGGATCTATATCTAAATATATATGTGAGCACCTCCTGATGTTGATATCAACCATTGCTATTAACGCATTCTTCAATTTCAATCATGAAACACATGTCGACTTCCAAGTGATATCACAATATAGCCTTCAAACACTTGTGATAAGTGTGCTCTCTAAAATTCCTCTCAAACCTTGTATATTTCATGGTCCTTTGACCCTATGAGAAATTAGCTAACCAAAGAGGGCTTCTTACCTCCCTTGTTCAAATCTGAGGTGGCTGCAGAAGAAAAAAAGACCTTTATCCCTTGTCAGTGATTCGTCTCTAATGATCTGTAGGTAGAAATGTACAGAAAAAAAATAAGAGCAGCAATTTCCACACTTTAACAGTAAGGTTGGATCTTGACTCACTGACTTATGACTTCATACCTCAACACTTTGAGTCTAACTACTAATGATGCATGGCAATTTACCTGAAACAGACAATTTCCCAGAGGCATATTCAATCAGTATAGATACATTTTTTCTGTCCAGAAGGCTGCATGAACACAGGTCACAAAGAAAGCACAGGTTGAATTTGTGTAAATGTATCACATTCCTGAATCCAGTTGGCTATCCCTTTTGAGGAAAACTAGTTTAGTGTTTTGTATTGATATGAAATTACCTGGCATGGGCCCAGATCCTATGACCTCTGTGTGGCTCACTGTTGCATTTCCCCAAAGCTTTGTCATGTCTCCATAAAACTATTACAATCTATGGACTTAGGATCCTAAGGTAGAGAAAGTTAAAGTCTGGACTAGTAATACAGGTCAATGTCTTCATACATAAATGTCATAGAGAAACCTTAGAAAATATCAGTAGAAAAGAGTTAAAGTGTGTCAAAGTTATATAGTAAGTGCAGGGGTTTTCAAAAACAGAGTCATATTTATTAATTCTTTTATCTGGATGAAATATAGTGGAAAGTTCCTTGAATTTAGAGTTTCAAGGACATGGTAAGATTTGTAAACCATTATGCTCTATCCTAGGGTTAATTTAGAGACAGCTCCAACCAAGACTTCCAAAGGTATCACTCTTCTAAGGGAAGTTGTGAAGCCCTGATCTAGAGAGATAAGTACCTGGATTCTGAGAGAACCTCATTGCTTAGCTTAGTACTTACAATGATACTCTATTTCATTCTGGTGCGAGGATAAATTCCTGGTTTAGGAGGACTAAATCCTCCTTTTAGAAGGGGCTCATTTTAGAAGTCTGATCTAATACCTGTTTGTCTGGTAGCCTCAAACAGGAGGGTTTTAATGGTCAGACTGACCCAGGAAACCCAGATTCCTCAAAATACTGTCTTACCCATGGAGATCCTTGATTGTTTTGTGTCTGTGATCCCAGTATGCCCCACTTTTCCAGGTTAAAATGAGCTTTTTTGTTCTTTTTTGGGGGGGGTGTCTGAAAATGTTTCTTGTGCTTGGGATTATGATAAGTCTCAGGAACTGGACATTTTTAGAGAGATTTGGACATTTAAGAGAAAGTTTATATTCCATGAGGCCAGCGTTGATGAGTTAGTATATTGTACTGAGTTTTGTTTGGGCTACTGATTAATAAATTTGTATGTTAAAAGAGGATACTCATGGGTGTGAAAGAGATCTAGTGGAGGACACATCTTTAGCAAGAGCAGTTAGCAATGAGAGACTGCAACCTTTTCCATGCCTCAGACGTGAGAGGATACTGAGACTTTTATGCCTCAGATGTTAAAGGATACTGAGACATTTGAGGAAACCTGTGAGAGTTCATATGTGTAACTTTCACAGGAATGGCTGTTAGTGTCTAGGCATGAAGATATTAGGGGCTTATATAGAGATTATAAAGTAGCACTTTGAGGATCCATACAGTTCTTGGATATTACATTATCATCAGTGTTATGGATTCTGTAAGAGCCTCTAGAGTTTGAAAATGCCAGGTTTATACATGATATTTAGACCTAGGAAAGCAATAAGACAACCAGATATGAAAAAAAGGCATGAGTGAATGGTATGTTTGTCTGTCTTACAGTTTAAGAGTGGTATAGAACAGACTGGATGGTGTTTTCTGTCTATATCAATGAGGATGAACAGAGACAAAATGATCAAATCAGAGAATGTGGTCAAAGTGTAAAAACTTGCTCCACATGAAAAGTAATTTTGGTTCCTACCACTTTTTGAGTTACTCCAAGCTCATCCATAAAAATATGGAATATCAGAACATGTGCATTCTCAAGGCTCTGTCAACTGCTAAAGAGGGAGAAAGATTTCTTTACCCACTGAGTTTCACATAGTTTAGGAATGTAGTCAGAGACATTTGTCCTTGGTCATATTTGACCTGAGCAATAGGTCCTTTGATGTAGGCTGTTGTCCCCAACCCCCAATTTGCAAATGTGCTATGACCCCAACAGAGGCTTTATTTCATTGGCTTTAGTACACCCAAATAAAATATCCTGGCTGATGGAAATAATAAGTGAAAATAGTCATCCAAACTATGACTGGGCTAATTTCCTTATATTGAGCCAGACAACTGCCAGATATAGTTCTAGGATTTCTAGTGCCAGAAGCAGGTTATTGCTGTAACAATATGCTGTGCCTATCATTTATCTCTTTCATCCTCCATAATGGAATGTTGGGTCTTAAGGTCTCTTCCAAGTTTTAAAAGACCTTAAACATTACACACAATAAATTGGGGGAAAACAGCATGGAATGCCTGGTCTTATTTTTTGTTGCTTTTGTCTAATATCTACAGATGGTCAATTTATAAAACGTATAAGCAGAATGCTCCAACTTTCCTGAATGTCTAGATATAGAATAATATACTTGTGCAAGGTTTTAGTTAACCTAGATTCAAAAAGAGCTGGGTTCTCAGAAGTTCCCAGTGGTATTTCCCAGAACTTGTGATAGTTAATGAGTTTGCAAATTGCCCTTTTTATTCATTCTAATGGCTAATAATATAGTCTCGATGGGTCTTTCCCCCATCATTGCTCACATGAGTGGCTTAATGTAACCATTGAAACTCTGAAATTAGACACAACAATGGAGCCTGAGCTTGCTATATCTGGAATACAACTGCAAACCTTATCATTCCAGGCATATGCTAAAGGCCACATTTAAGACTCCTCCTCATGCACAATATAGATGTCTTACCAGGTTAGGTAAAAAAGTAGAGTGAGATATTTGAATTCTATAATGAGTAGTAGAGATATTTTAGCTATAGAACTCTAATTTGAATTTTATTTTTGAGAGGAAAGGACACATGTACCCACATAATGCTGAAGTCCCTTATACCTACTGAAAAAGGGGGCAAATTATTTTGTGGGAGAGGAAGAAATATCTTTAAATTACTCTCCATGTTTACAGTATAAAATTTCTCAATAAATTTATGAAAGAAAGACTGTATCTGGAAGAACAGCTATTGAAGACAGGTCTTAAAGAAAACGGAAAGGAGAAAGAAAATTGAAGACTTGGAAAAGTAAAAGGTTTGGAGCAGATGTCAAATAGAATAGAAGGGAAACCAGAAGCTTATCAGGGGCTTGATTATACAAAAATATCACCAAAAATGTCATGTGGTTCTGACCTTAAGAAACATGGTTTAATGTAAGACATGTTAATGAGGCATATGGGACATCCTTCTCAAAATTTTGGGGTCCAATGAGAAAGCTACAAATGTCTTTGTATAAGGAATCTCAGTACCTTAAATCACAACAAGTGGATCTAATTGTAATGTAGAGTTACTGCTTCTTGTGTCATCTGGCAGCCAGTGTTCTTGATCTGGGAATAAATACAAGGACCACATATATTTATAAAGTTATATAAATTTGCTTTCTGAGAGGACAAGGAATAATTTTAGAACAATATTTTAGATTATTTCTTAGGAATTAGAGGAAATGAGCATCACAAGATTCATAGTGTGGGTTCTAGTTGAAGTACAATGTTCACACAGAAGGAGATCTGTGAGAATAATGGGCCTACCCTGATGTCAGTGGTGACAACATACTCACCATACTTACTAGCCTGAAGTATAATATAAGCTGGGGTGCACTGGGTGGTGGTGGCGCACACCTTTAATCCCAGCACTCGGGAAGCAGAGGCAGGTGGATCTCTGTGAGTTCGAGGCCAGCCTAGGCTACCGAGTGAGTTCCAGGAAAGCCAGGAAAGGCGCCAAAGCTACACAGAGAAACCCTGTCTCAAAAAATTAAAAAAAAAAAAGCTTCAACAATAAAGAGCCTTCTAACTATGGAGGTGAGATCTGGTTTTACTCAAGAACCAAACTCATCTTGGTTGTGAGGCCAGACTGATCTTAAAGGGAAAACTTTACAAGCTAAAACTGGTCATAGAATGACCAACATTGAAATGGGAGTACTCACTGTTCTGATTCAAGTGAAAATATGGTTACTTATATGTCTCTTGGACTATAAACTCAAGCCAGTAAGGAGAAATTGCAAATGTAAACACCTTTGGCTATATGCTCTGCTCTTTAACTATTAAGAGTGGCAGCAAATTATGGGGTGAGGAGAAAGGAGTGACAGAGAAGGGTGTTCAGAGCCTCTATAGTTTTGTCATAGAAGAGATGCTGGTACTGACTACAGCATTTACTAAGAAAGAGCAGGATCTGAGATGGAAGAATATAAGCCATGCCTATGGGATCGTGCAGACTGTCTTCCCTCTTTTTTAATTAAGAAAAATTTTTATTCATTTTATATACCAATCAAAGATCCCCTTCTTCCCTCTTCCTGCCCCTCCAGCCTCCCCCTCCCAACTCACCCCCATTCCCTCCTACAAGAAGGTAAGGCCTCCCATGGGGAGGTACATTTAGTAGAGGCAGGTCCAAGGCCCTCCCCTTGCCTCAAGGCTGTGCGAGGTGTCCCACCATAGTAGTGGGCTCCAAGAAGCCTGCTTATGCACCAGAGATGGATTCTGATGCTACTGCCAGGGGGCCCCTCAAGCAGACCAAGCTATACAACTGTCTTGCTATATAGAGGGTCTAGTCCAGGCCCATGCAGGCTCCACAGCTACTGATCTAAATTTCATGAGTTCTCACTAGCTTGGTTTGGTTGTCTCAGTAGGTTTCCCCATCATGATCTTGATTCCCTTGCTCATAGAATCCCTCTTCCCTCTCTTTAACTGGACTCGTGGAGCTCGGCCTAGTGTTTAGCTGTGGATCTCTGCATCTGCTTCCATCAGTTACTGGAGAAAGGATCTATGATGATACTTAGGGTATTCACCTATCTGATTACTGGGGTAAGCCAGTTCAGGCACCCTCTCCACTATTGCTAGTAGTCTAAGCTGGGGTCCTCCTTGGGGATTCCTGGGAACTTCCCTAGCACCGAGTTTCTCCTTATCCCCATGATGTCTCGCTCTATAGTGGTATCTCTTTCATTGCTCTCCCACTCCATCCCTCTTCTAGCTCAACCATCCTGTTCCCTTATGTTCTCATCCCCTATCCCCTACCCTCTGTTGCCCACCCCTGACTCCCAGTTTACTCATGGAGATCTCATTTATTTCCCCTTCTCAGGGTGATCCATGCATCCCTCTTTAGGTCCTCCTTGTTAGCTAGGTTCTCTGGAGTTGTGGGTTGTTGTCTGGTTATCCTTTGCTTTACATCTAGTATCCACTTATGAGTGAGTACATAGCATGTTTGTCCTTCTGAGCAGACTGTCTTTCTTTTGTCATTGCCTTCAGACTCCATCTAAGTGTAGGCTTGTCTAGTTTCCTTCAGTGTCAAATCAGGAGAAGGTGTCAGCAAGGAATTGGAAGAATTCCTTAACTTGAGTTCCAAAAAGAAATACATTCTGGAGTCACAGTCCAATGGTTTTGAAACACACTGAATATCAGTCCTATCCAGAAACCTCCAATTGCCCATGGGCCGGTCATCCAAACTCTCTAGTCTAGTCTAGTCTAGAATGCAATGCAGAGCACAAAAAGAGAGTTCCCCATTCAGGCTACAGAAAGCATCATGCCAGAAACAATGCTAACATGCCAACAATGCTTTTAAAGAAGAAGAAGCAAAAGTATTTAGCATACCATAAGAGTTGTAAAACAAGGGAGATTTACTTAAAATACAATATGCTGCAAGAGAGTGCTGTGGGATGATGTAAGATGGATTTTCTAAATGGTCTTGTTAAATAAAACACAGAGCCAGAGACAGGGGTGAAAGTCTGACAGAAATCAGAGGAATTAGGAACATCTACAAGCCTCACCTTAGACTGCCGTCGCCACTCCCAAAATGGAGTCTGTGTCTCAATTCCTTATACCTCCACATCTATATCCCTTTCTGTTCTGTTCTCCCATTGGCTCTTTCAGCCTAGCTACATCACTTCCTCCTATGGCCCACTTCTGTCACTTCCTGTCTGTCTGTATAGATCTCCAGAATTCTATTGTTGATGCTGGGATTAAAGGTGTGTGTGTCCACCCTTGACTATTCCTAGTGTAACCTGGAACTCACAGGGATCCAGACAGACCCTGCTTGCTAAGTGATAGGATTAAGGGCGTGTGCTAATTTCGCAAGACTAGCAGCTGATCTTGTTCCTCTGATCCTCAGATAAATTTTATTGGGGGACATAGATAAAATACCACCACAGGATGATCTTTCTGTATGCTGTGAATATATGTTGCTCCCATTAGTTAATAAGGAAGCTTCTTTGGCTTATTGCAAGACAGGTTATAACTAGGCAGAAAATCCAAGCAAAGATACAGGGAGAAGAAAGGTGGAGTCAGGGGCAGGTGCCCAAGGAGCACCCAGCTGCCCAAGGAGCAAGATGCCAGCAGACCAGTAATGCTATGGCCATGTGGAAATATATAGAGTAATAGAAATAGGGTAATTTAATATGTAATAACCAGCTAGTAATAAGCCTGAGCCATAGACCAACCAGTTTGGAATTAATACTAAGCTTCTGGGTGATTATTTTATAAAAACAGCTGATGCCCGGGCATGGCTGAGAAACTTTAGTCTACAAGAGAGATAGATTGAAGCTGAATAAATTTTCAAAGAAAACCAGCTCCCACCCCACAGAGAGGACACTTGTTGAAAGTTATTTGATATTATCTCACATGCTGTATATGTTCATTTCATATCTAGTGAAGTGAACATTTATCTTGCTAAATGGTAAATTTTGTAGGATAATTTCTCTTAAGTTTGGCAATTTAAGGTAAGAGGCCATGGTTGACAAGGGTTTAGCCTCCAAATATATTTGTGAAACACTATAAGCCACTGCATTCCTACTCAAAGTAATGAGTTTCTAGTTGTTGAAGTATGTGAATTTCTACTTGCATTTTTTTTTCTTTTTTGCCTTTTGTTTCCACAGATAAGCTGAGAGTTTAGATGAAGGAAGGTTTTAAAACTTGAATTTAAGCTTCAGAAAACTGAAAAACATATTTGAATGTTGAACATTGGCTAGATAAATTTATATTTTTGATTGACATTTTCCTGGAATATAAAGCAAGCATCTCAAAATAGAAATGAGTGTTGTGCCTTTAGAGAAACAGGAAATAAACCATACAGAATTCAGAAGGAAAGAGCAGCAAATGATCTTAGCCAATTTTGGCTTAGGACCAGGATCTGGCAATTGCTACCAGCAACATTGAGGGAAGTCATTTAGTATTCCCTTGGCACTTCTGTTAAACTATGAAGGGGAAGGGATAGCAATAGCTTAGCCAAAAGGTTTCTGAGAGAATTTACATGAAAAAAATGTATATAAATATTGAACTATAATTATGTAAATTACAAAATAGAATTAATATTACCTATCTGTACTCCCACAAAATGTTGGTTCTGAGAAAAGTTTTGTCAGTTAGAGTTTCTTTGCAAGTGGGAATACAAATTAGACCAAGGGATAATACTAATGCATTGAAAGAAATACAAGGAAGACAATTTTTATAATGAAAAATAAGCAAAATGTCTTCAAATAATTGTTTTAAAGAGAGATGAAATATCTATGCAGTATCACTTGGGATCAGAACAAAATACTTGGCTTCAAAATGACCAATTCAATATGGGCTTTTTATACAAAGAAGAGCTTCCCCAAGGAAACCAACTAGATATAAGTAGCTTGATATCATAACCTTGTTCTTCTTTGCATCATCATGCCACTAATACAAACAAGGGGGGTTGCAGAAATAATGTTGAACAGACATTGTTGGATACCTGTACAGTGAAAAAAGACAGCTTCTTACAGATTGAGTCTTACTACAAGATTTGAAGTTGATGTCATTTGTCTTAATTATAACAAAAGAAAAGAAAAATACAGCTGATATTTTTTCCCTAGAATTCTGAAAATAACTGTTCAAGTGTGTTTAAATTACAGTCAAGTAACCTGTTCTGCCACTTGTGAGAATGAGGGCACTTGGCACAAAGGATAAGCTCTTATTAAAGCTTTACCTTCTGAATGAACATGCAAATTAATAAATGTAATTGGGAGAATATTTGATGTAAATAAAGCACTTTAGTTATAAGGATTAAGAACAAATTTTTGAGTTGTGGAGAATTATTAGTTGATTGTTTTTCCTCTAATTTTTCTATAATTTTTTCTTGAACCAAAGACTATTTAATGGTCCATTACCTATTATGTAAAATTTGAAGCTTTTCTAGGTAAGTGGAGGCATTCATTACATGTAGTGTGTTGTTTGAAGTTTTGGTAGAGGATTTTTTTTTTGCTGTTTTTAAAAAATTATATAATAAATTTTGATCGTAAACTTTACCCTCTGCCAACTCTCCTCATAAATTTTTCCTCTTCTTACTTACTCAATTTCATGTTCTTTCTCCTCTTCTTTCTCTTAAGAAAGAATATAAGAAAGAAAGGAAGGAAAGAAGGAAGGAAAGAAGGAAACAAGAAAGAAAGAGAAGCAAACAAACAAAAATATGGAAAGACAAAAAACAAAGTCTTTCTGTGATACCAAGCCTCATCTTGAACTCACAATCTTCCTAACTCAATTTGCTCAGTGCTTGAATTATAATCATGCACCACCATGAGAGGTTATAGATTAGTTTTATACAGTAGTTTGAATTGTTTCCATTGCCTATATTGGTATTTTCTCTTACATAAAATTATTTTGTTTTTAAATTCTTCCAGTCAGATAGTGGATACTTTATTTCCAGAAGTTCCACTGGATATTTTTATTTCACTCTTAATTTCATTATTAAGATATCTGTGGTGGTATTTTATCTATGTCCCCCAACAAAATTTATCTGAGGATCAGAGGAACAAGGTCAGCTGCTAGCCTTGCAAAATTAGCACACACCCTTAATCGTATCACTTTGCAAGCAAGGTTGGTCTGGATCCCTGTGAGTTCCAGGTCATACTAGAAACAGTCAAGCATGGAGACACACGCCTTTAATCCTAGCATCAACCATAGAATTCTGGAGGTTATATAGAGAGACAGGAAGTGACAGAGATGGCAGATAGGAGGATATAGCTAGGCTGAAAATGGGAGAACAGAACAGAAAGGGATATAGACGTGGAGGTATAGGAAGTCACACACTCTCTCCTTTTTGGAAGCGGAGGTGGCAGTCTAAGGTGAGGCTTGTAGCTGTTCCTAATTCCTCTGATCTCAGTCAGACTTTCACCTCTATCTCTGCCTCCGTGTTTTATTTAACAAGACCGTTTAGAAATTCATTTACAGATATCCTTGTTGTTTTCTCATTGTGTTTGATTCTCCTTCACACCTTGAATAGATTCAAAGTGCCTACTTTGATGTACTTATCTGCTGAGTTCATCATCACTCTTTTTTGTATTTGGTGTTGAAATTATTTTTCTCTATGTTACATGTCCATATGTATTTTCTGTCATTTATCATTTTTTATTTTAAGTGAGACATTACATTTTTATGCCATTTAAAATCTGGATTTCATTTTCTTAGTGATAAAATGTTATATTTTATAGGTGAGAAAAATAACTTCCAGACCATCACTATGGTTTTGAGACTAAATATAAGATTGGTTAAGGTGAAATTACAATAGATGTTATGATAAGATTAGTCTGTTCATAAGTTGCTGCTTTTTGAGGTCTGCACAAAATTCCTGGAGAATTAAACATGTGTCATTAGTAGTCAGCAATTAATGGCTTCTATCCTTTTGGAAAAATTAGATCTTCTCTAATTTTCATTACTTCATTACTCGGTTGACTTTTCTTTTTCATTATTATTTGACAATTCATTGCATGTCCATACTGAGATTTGGCATTTTCACCACCCAACATTTCTTCTCTTACTCTCCCTTTCTCTAACTGAAGCTATTCATCCCAAGAAGTCCCCTCTTACTTTCATTTTTTTTGACCCATTCAATTTAATTATGGGTGTTTGCATGAAGATAAGTAGAAGGTTATTTACTGGAAAGTTACCAGTTGCTATACAACTGAAGAGAATGACACCCCGTGTCCAGTAGCCACTAAGAGTCCATAGTTTGTTGTTCTATGAGGGTTGTGTGGGGTTTCATCAGACCCTCCCTCATTCATGATGAAGTGGTAACATATTCAATGTTTTATAGGTAATTGCAGCTGCAGGAAGCTCCTGACTACAGTGACTATGTGATGTCCAAAACACATTGTTTATTCAACTATTTCCCAATCTCTGAATCTTAAATTATTTTTTTTAGATTGTAAGCTTTATTGTTATTAATATAGTCTGCATATTTTCAGGTTTTCTTGAAAAAATATTTTCAGACAATACAGTTTGATCACATTTTCCCCTTTGCCCAATTCCTTCCAGGTCTTACATTTGTTCACTGTAGAGTGAATCTTAAACGGTCTTATTAATTGAAAACACTAGGCCAGGTATTGAGGTAAATTCTGAATGATCAGAGAGACAGAACAAGCCACAGCCAACCTCCTCACCTTGCCAACTCCTCAGCTGATCTTGTTTCCTCAGACTGCAG
>LZPO01115351.1:1122919-1143487 GCA_001675575.1 Neotoma lepida | reverse complement strand
TATATACCTTTCTGCTTCCTGCCACTACTTTCTAGGATTAAAGGCCTGTGTCTTTCTCAAGCAAAGACATGAGATCTCAGGTTCTGGAATTAAAGGTGTGTGCCACCATGCCTGTATTTCCATCACTTAGCATTTGAGGTAGTGACATGTCTCCTGTTTGTGGATGTGCACTCCATAGTCTCAGCTGGAATTCTCATCTGGGAGGGTGCTCAATGTGTGCATGTTCAAGTACAAATTAATGTTTTGATAATGTAAGGGATAAAATGCACAAAACCTCAAAATTATGCTCTTGAAGTTCATTGAGCACTTCTGGTGTATAGTTCTCTTGTTGCTGATATTCTGTTTTGGAAATAAGCAAATGACTCCAAGCTCCAGCTTTTATGCATTGGGAATGTAAGGTAAGATCACAGAGGTTTTTGGGTTTCCTCACTCCTATTCTGACAAATAGAAAATACCTAAAAGCAGAGAACCTGTCTGATCTGGTAATATCTTTACTGTATTCATTGGCCAATGTCACTCTCACTCAGCACCTGAAAAATAGTTATTTCCTCTGTCTCTCAGTTTTACAATTTTCTTTCATAAAAGCACGTTACAGAACTAGTTACTGTGTCATATCCAGAAGCAGAAGTTTGAAGCACCCCCCAAAAAATGTTTAAAGTGTGGTATTAATGTGGTAATTTTAAAACAGTGAGCAAAAGTGAAATATGGTTTCTACAAAAAAATGATGTTGAGACAACTGAGTTGCCATCTGGAAATAATTAAATTGTATCCCTAGCACAGTTCTTACACCAAAATACATTCCAGATGGGTTGAAATTTAAATATAAATAAATAAAAAATTGCAAGTAGCAAACAAATACAAGTGTAAAAACACCTCATATTGGGAACTGTTTTTCTTTCCAAAGTATTTTCACATCGAAAATATGAATATACACAGGATAGATCAATAAAGCAAATTAGATCTGTGTTACAGCTTCAATAAATTACAACCCATAGTTAATCTTATATCAGTTATATCTGTCCAAGTTAAAACTAAACAATGTGTACACACAGAGAAAATACAATCAAATTCAGAAACCATGTAATTTTGTCTGACTATGTCACTATACATATGTAAAAGAGGTTACAAGATATATTAATTTTCAACCTTCACATCTAAAAATAGTAAATGTATCATTATAATGTTACCTTCATTTTTTTATCTTTTTAAATTAAAAGTAGGTTTATTTATTTCATTACATGTGTTTGAGTGTTGTACCTGAATGTATGTCTGTGTACACTCGTATGCTTCATGTCTTCAGAAATCAGAAGAGATTAGATTTTCTGGAACTGGAGTTATAGATGGTTGTAAGCTGTCATGTGGGTTCTGGGGATTCAATCTGGATCCTCTGTAAGAACAAATTCTCTTAACTACTGAGCCATATCTCCAACCCATGTTTACTCTGATTAACACTTCATTTGTTTAAATGAGGATCCAAACAATGTCACTTGCTTTATATGCTCTCAAGTTAATACTCCTTGTTTCTTCCCTTGGGATTCATATATTGAAGCAAGTGAACAATTTACCATAAACAGTTTTCCTGAATCCTAGAACATATTATTGCATTGCATCAGTTAACTAGTTCTTCTGTCTTTGTATTTCATATAGATAGTATGCTACATTTCAAGTTCTAATCAGATTAAGATTTTCATTTTTCTGGGAGCGAGTCTTCATGTCCACCTCTTTCCTTCATGCTGGGATTTTTGTCTGTCTTTATCTTTTGAAGATCTCATGGATTTTGTCACAACTGTCATGAGTTCATATGTACAACTGCCCTGTTGTGTCCTGAAAAAAAATTCATTGTGGTTATTCATTGCCTGTGCCTCTTATACTCTTTCTGCCCGCTCTTCAACAGTGGTCCCTGAGCCTTGGGAAAAAGGGCGGTGGTACAGGTGTCCTGTTTATTGCTGAGCATTCCACAGCCTCTTATTCTCTTCACCTTGCAAGCTCTGGATCTCTGTGTTAATCAGCATCTACTGCAAAATGAAGCCTCTCTGATGAGAGCTGAGAAACGAATTAATCTATGACTATAACAATAACTCATTAGATGGGCAGCACAAAATGAATTGAGTGGGTAGAAAATAAGTACTCAAAGTTTGGTGGATAGAGGAGAGGGTGTTGTGGAATATTAGTTGAAGATATGTTACATTTGTTTATATTGTGGAATATTTGCTTAATAATGCAAAGGGGTGCTGCATTATTTATGTTGCAGTTGTTTAACTCTGTAAAGCTGTGTTACTTTGCCTGTCTAAAACATCTGATTGGCCTAATAAAGAGCTGAATGGCCAATAGGTAGGCAGGATAGGGATAGGTGTAGCTGACAGGCAGAAAGAATAAATAAGAGAAAAAATCTGGGAAGAGGAGATCAAGGAACAAGAAAAGGAGGACAGAGGCTATCAGAGGTTGGCTACCTAGCTACAGAGCAAGTCATAGAATAAGAAGTAAAGAAAGGTATATAGAATAGAGAAAGATAAAAGCCCAGAGGCAAAAGGTAGATGGAATAATTTAAGTTAAGAAAAGTTGGCTAGAAACAAGCCAAGCTATGGCCTGGCATTCATAAGAAAGTATAAGATTATAAGTATTTATTTGGGAGCTGGGTTGTGGGCACCCAAAGAGTAAAGAGTAAAAACAACCAATAAGAGGTCATAGATCTGGATAGAGTTGAGAGAAGAAATGATTATAATCAAAAGAAATTGCAAAAATTTTCAAGGAACAAATAAAAATTTGTAATAGCAATATAAACAGTATTATATACAGAAATTTTTGAGATAATGAGAAAGCAGAAATTCAGAAGGAAAACTGAAACCATACATTTAAATGAAAACGACCTGGTAGAAAATTTTAAAAACACTTTGTAAATTGTAATAAAAACATTAGGTAAGCATGATTAAAGAAGTAATAATAGAAAGAATAAATAAGTAAATTATGATAGTTGAACTGAATATTTAAAATTATGAATAAAATCATAATCAACCTAGCAATAATAAAAAGAAACAATAAATATACATACATGTATAACCAGTAAAAAAAATGGACATATAATCACAAATTTTAATGACATTTTCCAAATATCTGGATATACAACAGGCTATGTATTTTGTGCTAATGAACTTTAATATAGAACTTAAAAGCAAATCACCTGAGAAATAAATAATAACTAAAACTGACACATGTAATTATTGAGACTAATCAGGTAAATTATCATAAAATATATTAATTTTAATTAATCAATTAATTTTTCTTAGCCTGAACATATTTTGCCCTCTCTCCTTTCCTCTCACTCTCTTCCCCCAACCTACTCTTCTCCCCTGCAAATCTGCTCTTCCTCCTTTCTCTTCGTAAGATGTCAGCCTTCCTATATATATCAGTCAGCCATGGCATATCAAGTTGCACTAAGACTAGGCACTTCCTCTCCTATTAAGGTTGGACTAGGCAACCTTATAGGAGAGAAGGGTCCCAAAAGCAGGTAACAGAGTCAGAGACAGCCCCTGCTTCCACTGTTAAGAGTCTCACAAAAAGATCAAGCTATACAATTGTAATACATTTGCAGAGGGCCTGGGTCAGTCCCATGCAAGCTCTTTGGTTGGCGGTTCTGTCTCTGTGAGCCCCTATGTGCCCAAGTTAGCTGATTATGTGAGTTTTCTTGTGGAGTCTGTATTGCCTCTGGCTCCCATAATCTTTTCTCCCCCTCTGACAGTATTTCCTGAGTTCTACCTAATATTTGGCTGCATCTGTTTCCATCAGTTGCTGGTTGAAGCCTCTCTGATGACAGTTGGACTAGGCAATGATCTATGAGTATAATAGAATATCATTGAGAATCATTTCATTAACTTTTTTTTTTGCAAGTCATGTTTGTTTCTATCTTAGGTCTCTGGGCCATTCAGCCTTACCCCTAGATAAGGAGATGGTGATAACTGATAGTTGGTGGGAAAGGGATAATCAAATTTCTTTGAGAATATTATCTTTTTTAAGTTGATTGTGTTACTCTGGGCAGTCACACATCATGCTTCTCTTTTAACATTTTAAAATTGTAGAGAGGGTCAAAGCATAATCTTTCCCTTTTGTAGAAAAATTTGAAATGGAATCAGACCAAAAGATGAAAATAAAAATCACCTATATACACTTGTACTACTGTATTATTATATAAATTCAGTAATTATAATTATTTTTCTTTCAGGAGTTTCAAATTTTATTTTATTAAAGTATCTTATATCAGAGAATGTGACTATGTGTTTTATTATGTTGGGAATTTGTCGGACTTTGTTTTGTGGCACATAAATTATTTAACTTTTTTGAGTGTTTAATTGTGGTACAGAAAAAGGTTAATTCTAAGTGGTGAGTACAAAATTATATATGATCAGGTCAGTGTTATTAACACCTTCCAACTCATTTCTCATTTTCATTTATCAGATCAATGACAATGTATTGACATCTAATACATTGAGTTATTTCTCTAATTGTTATATAAATGGTAGTTGAACACATTTTAATAAAGTTCATTTGATGGCAACAAAAATATTTTACTTTTTGGCTAGAAGAAGTTATACATTGATGGTGTAGTAAAAATTGCTGCATAAGTTAGTTAAGGACTAAATTATTCAAATAAAAACCCTCAAAACATGTTTTTATTTTGTATTTAAGATTATAGCATAAATATATAATTGCAGGGCGGTGGTGGCGCACGTCTTTAATCCCAGCTCTCGGGAGGCAGAGGCAGGTGGATCTCTGTGAGTTCAAGGCCAGCCTGGTCTACAGAGTGAGTTCTAGGAAAGGCGCAAAGCTACACAGAGAAACCCTGTCTTGAAAAAAACCAATATACATATATATATATATATATATATATATATAAATAAAATTTATCCCTTCTCATTCTTCCCTCTAAGCTCTCCAATATAACCCTCCTTGATATCTTTCAAATTCTTGGCCTATTTTTTTCACTAATTGTTATTACATACACATATGTATATACATATATATATTTCTAAATACAATCTGCTAAGTTTGTATGCTACTAGTATATATGTTTTCAGGTCTGATAATTTGGTATTGGATAACCAGTTGATGTGCTGCTATTCCTTAGGGAAGACTCCCACTCTCAGCATTTCTTAGTTATTTGTAGTTCTTTGTGTAAGGCTGAGCCATTTTTGACTTTCCCAAATTCTCATGAATATGACTGCCTAAACCTGAGTTGAGCAAAAACAAAAATAAACATCATCAATTTTTTTACCAGCCATTAATCACAATTACCTAAACACATTATTTCATCAACATATATAAAATGGTTACTTTCTAATTAATTCAAATATTAGATAGGAAATTTCTTTGAGGAAAAGTCAAGACTTTTCTGTGTTAAACATGGGATACTGCTATATTAGATACATAGAATAAATACGTTACCTTGTCAAGCTTCAAAATAAAGTTCCTTAACATTTTTCAGCAGTGATCAATGGAATCATTACCCTGTCACTGTGCACACATTTTTCTTATATTTTATGTTCTCTATATAGTTTTAACTCTAACACCCAAATTTTATCACATCTGATTTAAACCTCTTTAAGTTAACTCCTGAGGAATTTTGATGTAATCACAGTGATTAATAGTTTTTTTTATATATTGAGGAGGTATAATAAATTCATTTTTCCCATGTTTTTAGAGCAGATGTTTATATTAGCCATTTTTCTTATCACCAGTGTTTCCCTTTACACAAACAATGGTATTTAAAATGTTAGCATACAAGATGATTAATATTGGGCAGATTGATGTTTTTTAGAGTTTTTCAGTGGGTGGTACTAAGGACTATAAAATGTTTATGTAAATATATTCTGGAATATAATTGAACATATCGACAATAAATTCAACTTTAGAAGAAAAGATTTTGTTTTCTACCCTTCTTATTCTAAACTATAGTTGTATCTCTTTTCTTTTTTTAATTAAAATATTATATGTTTATTTTACATACCAACCACAGAACCCCCTCTCCTCCCTCCTCCTGCCCCCCAGTCTTCCCCCTCAACACCCCCATTCTCACTTCCTCCAAAGCAAGGTCTCCCATGGAAAGTCCCCAGAGCTTGGTACTTTCAGTTGAAGCAGGTCCAAGACCCTCCTCCCTGTACCAAGGCTGTGCCAGCTGTCCCACCATAGGCACTGGGCTCCAAAAATCCAGCTCATGCACCAGGGATGGATCCTGACTCCATTGCCTGGTGACCCCCTAAACAGGTCAAGCTAAACCACTGTCTCGAGTATCCAGAGGCAGTCCAGAACCATGGGGGCTCCACTGCTATTGGTCCACATACATTTCCACTCGCTGGATAGCCCTCCAAACTAGTGGAGACACATGAACTGTCGACCAATAACTGAGGAGCCCCCATGAGCCCTTCTCCAGAGACAGATGGAAACAGATGCAGAGATCCACAACTGGGCACCAGCCAGAGCTCCAGGAGTCCGGTTGTTGTGAGAGAGGAAAGATTCTATGAGCAAGGGATATGGTATCTCTTTTCTTAAGCCTAAACCCTACTAATATTAAACAATAGTTTAACAATAATGATATCAGTTGTTACTATGTGATTGATAAGAAGGCAATTTTAGTTATTTTGTTGTTTAGCTTTATCTAAAAGTTATATAAAATGCAACAGTATATTTTGAATTTACTAAAATATTATTCCTTATATTTCTAAGCCAGAAACTCTTAAACTGGTTTGGTTCACATTCCTTCAGTATTTACTACTTATAGTGTTTAAAATTTAGCTTTATTTTATAATCATGAAGAATTGAATTTGCATTTCTAAACTCAAATTATAGCATTAGATATATTCAGAGAATTCTACTACATCGTCTTTTCCATATTTCACTTATAATTTCTTCTTTCCTTTCTCATATAATTATAGCCATAGTTTATTTGCTCTGACTTAAATTAGCAAAATATTTTTTTCACTCATAGATTTTTCTGCACAAATGAGAATGCCTGAGTTTAAGTCTTCAGCATCCATGTAAACCACAGCTGGGGAAGTGGTAGTTCTATTTGGCTTGCTGACTGCCAACCTATCCTCGGTTTGTTGAGAGATCTTGCTTCAAGCAATAAGAGAAAGAGTGATAGATCAAGACATTCACTTTTTTTCCTCTGGCTTCTGTGTGTATTGACATGTGTAGACATAGTAAACAACAAAAATGACAATATATAACTATTTCCCAGTAATATCTTAAAAGATGTACTTATTTTCTATGTATTTTATATGCATATATGTATGTGTGTCCAGTTAATGACCATGGAATGAAAAAGAGGGCATTGAATCTTCTGGAACTAGAAATAAGACATATCTTTAAATTTTACTCTCATGAGTTTTATGCCACTAATTATTTCACTGAAGCTTCTATATCTTTCATTAGAATTCCTATAAAACTGCACCTTGCACTTGCTATACTCTACCATTGGCCTAGGCCTTAAGTCCTTGGAATTTTCTGAGAAAAGTATTCACTACAAGCTCATATTAACCTTGAACTAGATATGTAGACCAGAGCAATGAATCTCCTTTCTCTTTTCATTTTATCATATTTTGTTTCACATATACTGAAGCTCTGTTATAATGTTATGGAGGTATAGATTTCCTATGGTCACTTTGTAGATTTAACTTTGTGTCTTTATGGTATCACCTACTTCTGCCCTACAAAAGTACTTTGCTATAAAAATTTTTATATTATATAAGTAATTATATTACTAAAATCTTGAATAATACTGTACTTTTATAATTGTATGTTTATTTTTAATTTGTTTGTGCCTTAGTATATAATTTCTTATGTGTAATACAGAGTTGGGATCTGTAATTTTAATCCAATTTGATAATTCTTAACTTTGAATTGTGTTTATATAATTTTTATTTAGCCTGGTCCATATACTTGAAAAATTTATCATTATAATTTTGTGTCTCTAGAACCACTCCTGGCAGCACACCATTAGTTGGGGTTTTCTAAAGGGAGAGTACTGAAATGATAGAATGAGTGAATATATTCATGTGTGTGTGTGTGTGTGTGTGTTTGTGTGTGTGTACACATACATACACACATGGAATTTACTAGAGGGACTTAAAGTTTGTGGTCCAAGTAGTCTACCCATGGATGTCTCTTGACAGAATGACCAAGGATCCAGTAGTTTTTCATTTCATGAAACTGAATGTCTCAGTAGTTCTGATCTGGTGATGGAGTCCCAGGGATGCTCTGGAAAAGTTGCTGGTGTCCAATCGATGTTAGAAGAAGTACATTCTAATATCAGTGAATGAATGTCTCAGCAAAAATATAAATGAAGTTGCCATCAAGAATGAGAACAAGCAGGTAGAAAGCAAAAGCATTCTCTTCTAAGTCCTTTGGTGTGGGCTGTCACCAGAAGGTGTGGCCCAGATAAAGTGTGGGTCTTCTTACCTCAAATAATACAATCAAGAAGATCCTTCATAAATATGTTGAGATATATGGATTTTAGTTAATCCCAGATGTAGTCAATTTGATAGCCATGATTAGTCATAATCTTGAAAAAGTCATGAAAACCTTCAAGTTTGAATTTTCATTTAAAGCTTTTATTCTTGCTCATCTTCATTTCTTACTAGTAGTGTGTTTATGGGGGGGGTAAGGAGAGTTTTAAGTACCCAGAATAGTCCCTACTTCTACTTGTAAATGTTTACAATATTCTTGGTGAACTGAATTGAGTCTACTTTTATGAGTGTTGCCTAAACATATTTTCCTAATACTGTGATAAAATACCTGAAGAATGTAACTTAAGGGAGGAAAGACTTAATTCAGCTCACAATTCAAGGAATCATCCATCATGAGGGGAAGACACAAGGCAGCAGGAGACAAAAGTAGCTGGTCCCATTACATCAGATTCCAGAATAAGAAAACAGTTAATGCATCCTAGAAAGTACAAAGCTCACTTTCCCTATTTATACTGTCTTGCTAAGGGAATGTTCCTACCCACAATTAAAATGGGTCTTCCCACATCAATTGATGTAATAAAAACATCCCATAAGGACTTTCCTAAAATATAATCTGCAAGGTTATTCTACATTTATGAAGTTGAAAATTATCACTCCTCAACAAAATGAATTTAACTTTTCTTTCCATTCTGAAAATCACAAAATCTCATTATTCAATAGCAGTGACTGATTGCATTGTAATTTTCTAGTCTTAGATTTTCCTGTACATTGGAAATTAAACATTATTTATTTCTAATTTTATCATAACAGATTCAGACACACAAAGAATAAAAGAGCAAATTCACTAACATAATTTTAAAATATAAAAATTATTTAAATTTAAAATGAGAAAATTAAACTTGATCGCTTATGACATACAGAAAATTATGCACTTGAGCACTATTTGCTCAGGGAAAGGTAAAAACATTACATGATATTCTACTCTCAGTTTGTAAGATCCCAGAATAGTAGCAATTTTCAGACAATTACTTTACTTGACAGGTTCAAACCATTTTTTAATTATATTACTGCTTTGACTTTGATCAAAATTACAATGAGAGCATTTTATATATTCTTATTTTATATGAACGCCTCTTATTTGGATGTTAAACAAAATTCTCACTATTTATGAGATTCAGTTCTAAAGACATCAATAGTATATTTCAACAAAAGCACTATTAATCTCCTATACCTCTTTACATTTAACATTTTATATCTTTAAAAATTAAATATTGATGATAAATGACTAATGTTTTTTGAAGGTAGTGCTTACTTCAGAAAAAAACTGTGCTTATATATATATTTATATATATATATGACTGTATATAATATGTATAATTTTTCTTTACACATAACTGTATTGAATATCAGTTCCATAGAGTAAAACAACTCCTTAAACCTACCACAACTTAATTCTCATATTAACATTATAAAACTTTACACTAAAAGAAGAAAGCTGTCTTGAATTATAAAGAAAAAGAAAAACAGAAAAGAACAACTCATACCACAAGGTATGAGTATGCTTAAATCCCAGTAAAGAAACAAAAACAACACATGAAAAAAGGGAAAATGTCGTCTCAAAAATTAATCAGTTCCATTGCCCCCAATGAAAACAACCTCAAACATCTTTCAGAGAAGATTTTCAGAGAATGATTATAAAAATTGGAAACAAATCAGAGAAAACACAAACACCAAGAAAACAAAAGCAAATAGATATATGGAATGCAGTTTGAACTTTAATAGCAGACTTCAAAAAGAGATAGAACTGATGAAGATAAGACAAACCAAAACGATGCTGTAAAGAAAAACTCAATACCAATCATGGAGCTCAATTTAAGCATCACCAGGAGATGTATTATGTGTAAAATATGGGGGGGTGGCTTAAGAGGGGGACGCTGGAAGAGTGGGAGGAGGGAAGAGGGAGATCTTTGATTGGTATGTAAAATGAATAAAAATTTTTTCTTAATAAAAAAATTACAACAAAGAAAAAAGCTGAAAAAAATAGAATATCAACATCAGAGATAAAACAAAAGAATTGTATCATTCAGTAAATGTCAATGACTATTAAAAGCACATGATAAATATTCTAGAACTTTGAGAAAATATTAAAATAGCAAACCCATGAATTATAAACAGAAGAAGACTACCATAACAAATACAAAATTTTTTCAATAAACTCATACAAGAAAATTTACCAGGTCTAGAGAAATAGATGCACATAAAACTACATGAAGCCTAAAGAACACCAAAGAGATATATCAAGAGGAGAAACAGTGTGTGCCATAATAAAATTAAAAAAGAAAATACAGAATTTAAAAGAGGTTCTGCAAAAGAGAAGAGCAAAATCATATATTAAGGTATGCCAATCATAACATTGAGTCATTATTCATTATAAACTTAGAATATAGTGTTATAAAGAGATAAAGAGGAAATTTAGGAAAGGGAGAATTAAATGGGGGAGATGAATGGAATAAAAGAAAAAAGAGGGAAGATTAAGAGATATATAGAATCTACTCCTGTAGAATCTTTCTCAAATATACACATGCATGTAAAGAAAAACTATATAGAGTTATCATATAATGGGGAAGACAATGTCCCAACTAGATAACTTTTGCCACAAAGTAAAACCTCCAGTTTGAGGAATAGGTTACATCTTGTTTTGTTGTTTGGCAAACGGGTCCCATTGAATTTCCCAAACATCTCAGGTGACTCTTTAAAACTTCATGATAAGGCTCCATTGCTGAAGACACTGATTACATCATCAAACAGAGAGGAATCAAAATGGTGCTCATTTAGAAGCTTGGCCCCTACTAGCTAGCATTCATGATGCTAGAATGTATTTAGTATGATACTGGGGAAAAAAATAAATAATAATAGCCAGCTACAAACCTTGTGATCTATGAGTGAAAAGTGGTCAAGAGTGGCAAAACGATTGAGAAGCATAGAAGTAAACTATATACAAAAGTATAAGTAGTGTCAGATTTCACTTATAAGAGACATCTACAACAGTCAAGTTCATAAATTCTTAAAGTACAGTAGTGGGTTCCACAGGTTGGGAAAAGAGAAAATGGACAAGGATTCTACAATGAGTCTACTGTTTTACTTTTAAAGTATGCATGGTTGTACTTGTCACTAGAATCTACACTTAAGATTCCTAAAAGATGAATTTTTTATAATGTGTACTTTCCCTTAACTCAAAATAAACCCTGGGGTCAGTGAGACAACTCAGCCATACAAGCACACACACTAAATAAAATAAAATAAAATAAAAATAAAATAAAATAAAATAAAATAAAATTTCAAGACAAACAAAAGGAAAAGGATTAAACAATTCAGGGTATCATGCTTGAGTTCAATATCCAGTGTTGTGGAAAAAATATAAATATTAATAAATTTAATTTAAATAGTTTCAAACATTATTTTTAAAAAAGCATGTGTCAAACACTTTCTATACATTCTGCTTTCTATACTATTTGACATAGGGACTCAAAGATGAGATAATCTTTGTGGTGAAATGGAATCATGCTTTTCATGCACTGTCATGTATTCTTTTATTATAATTAATTATCATATAGAAAATATTTATTAAAATGGTATTATCAAATTTCATATTCTCTAAATTTTATTTTCATTCACATAGTCTTCCATTTTGGGGAGAGATTCAAGACAGGATCTTGCTGTGTAGCCCTGGCTGTCCCAGAATTTACTCTGAAGATCAAGCTGGCCTCAAGTTTATAGAAATCCCCCTGCTGCCTCCCAAGAGTTGGGATTAAAGGTGTGCACCACCACTGCCCAGTCATATATTCTTTCGAAAGGAGAAGTTTTCTGATTGACAAGTGTCTCACTAAGAGTTTCATGAAATGTTTATTTTATTCATGAGAGACATTCTTATTCTGAATAATTTAAATGTTCAAGAAACTATCAAGGAGAAAAAAATAAAATATATTTAAGGTCAAACAATAAAATTATATGGATGCTCTTACTACATACAGACTCATTAAATTTGTTTTTATATTTATTATTGCACTCAAGCAAAATAGTTCTATAACACTTGTCCCTAAATCAACTTCATGTAAATGTCATGTAACAAATATTTCTAACTAACTTTAAACTAACAATCAGAACTCACAAAATTGGATCTATTCATACTATCTTAAAATTAGATACATTAGTATATTGTTACATTTTAATAACTTAAATACTTTATGCAATAATCTGGCCTAAAAATATGGCAAGTCCAGAAATAGTTCATCTTTTTGGAAGGAGTTATTTTCATAAAACCTGTTTAAATTGATAAGTATGTGCAGTCCAAAATTTCAACACATCAACACCTGGATGTAAGAATTATCTGGTTTGGCTTTCTACACTGATCAAATTAATCACTGCAGTCGGTATAAAGTCAATAACTCTTTGTCTAGAAGAAAAAGATCAGAAACTACTAAATTTCCTGAATCCAGCAGATGAAAGCAAAATGACAAAAGACTATATTACCAAGCTGCCATATCACAAGACAAGACATATAAGCATTTCTGGAATTGTTTATGAGGATTTTGGAAACATAATGTTCTGCCTTCTGATTTGAAACTACCCATTGTTTCACAATATTGTCACAATAAAGCTTTCCCATAGTTTTATATTTCCTGAATTAAGTGTTACACTCTTTCATTTGGCAATGATAAATGCACAGTGGTTTTGATGAGTGTAAATATGCAGTAGCATACATTTTATTTTGATTTTTTTATATTGCACAATCATAACTGTGACTTGTGATTTAATATATAGCTAATATATAGATCCAATAGAGTGCTAATATCTGAAATATATAAAGAACTCAAGAACTAAACATCAACAAACTAAATAACCCTATTAAAGGTTGGATTACAGATCTATATACAGAATTCTCAACAGAGGAATCTCAAATGGCTGAGAAATACTTAAAGAAATGTTCAACATCCTTAGCCATCAGGGGAATGCAAATCAAAACTACTTTGAGATTCCATCTTACACCTGTCAGAATGGCTTAGATCAAAAACACAAGTGACAGCTTATGCTGGAGAAGTTGTAGAGAAAGGATAACATTCCTCCACTAGTGGTGGGAGTGCGAACTTGTACAGCCACTTTGGTAATCAATATGGCAGTTTCTCAGAAAATTGGAAATAAGTGAAAATCATGACCCAGCATTATAATTTCTGAGCATATACCCAAAGGATGCAACATCCTATCACAAGAACACTTGTTCAACTTCATTCATAGAAGCATTATTCATATTAGCCAGAAACAGCAAACAACCTATTTATCCCTTCACGAAGAAAAATAGATTGAAAAAATGTGGTAAATTTACAAAATGGAGTAACTCAGCTGTTAAAAATGGTATCATGAAATTCACAGGCAAATGTATATGGAACTAGAAAAAACATTCTGAGTGAGTTAACCCAGGCAAAGAAGACAAAAATGGCATGTACTCACTTGTAAGTGGATATTAGCTCTAAATTATAATATGATCATGCTAAATTCTACAGACCCAGAGATACTAAGTAACAAGGAGGTCTTAAGGATGGACAAAAGGACCTCCCTGGGAAGGGGAAATAGATTAGATTTCATGGGTGGACTAGGGGCAGGTAGGGTTGGTAAGAAAAGAGATCAAGTGGAGGGGAGTAAATACTGGGAGAAACCACTGGAATTAGGGGGCATTTCAGAGGAGAGGTGAAATCCAGTGTAAGGGAAACTCCATGAAAGCTATAAGAGTTATCCTAGGAAACACCCCTAGTAATGGAGGACATGGGGGCTGAACTGGCCGTCTTATGTAACCAGGCAAGTCCTCAGATGGAAACATTAAAACACCAACCCAGTAACCAAACTTGCAATCTATAGCTTGTCTTGCCTGAAGAGTGTTCTGGGCCCGGAGCCTAGCAGAATCCCCATCAAAGAGACCAGACATACTTCATCTGGTAACCAGGAAAGACCTCAGGTGGAGGGATTGGGACACTAACCCAGTCACCAAACTTTCAATCTACAACTTGTCCTGCCTAAAGAATGTTCTGGGACCAGAGTCCCTATCAAAGAGACCAGAGAAACTTCATCTTGCAAACTGATGGGAGCAGATGCAGAGACGCACAGCCAAACATTTGCCAGAGCTTGGGTAATAGTGAGGAGCAGGAGGAAAGATTGGAGGAACCACAGGGGTCAGGGATACCATGAAGGCAGGGCCCATAGAATTACTTGACGAGGACTCATGGGGGCTTGCAGAGATCAAGAAGCCTGTAGGGACCTGACATAGGTCATCTGCATATATGTTATGGTTGAGTTGCTTGGTGTTCTTGTCAGATTCCTAACAGTGGGAGCTGGGCCTGTCTCTGGTTCGTTTGCCTACTTGCAGAACCCTTTTTCTTCTCTTGGGCTGCCTCATCCCGCCTTGATTTGCTAGTATGTGCCTAGTCTTATAGTAGCATATGCAGTATTTCATTGATGGTCTTGAGATGCCTGCTCTTTTCTGAAGGGAGATAGAGGCAAGGTGGATCTGAGGCAGAGGGCAGGTGGGGAAAGGGAAGGGAAGAGAAACTGTATATAGGATGTAATATATGAGAGAGGAATTAAAACAAAAATAAATACTTAATTCTTGGAGTAATACTAGATTATTCATCATATTTCTTATTGACATATAATATAAATATATTATTAAATAAGAAAGATTTCCCTGCCCTTTACTTTAGTAATTTTTTTCCTTTATATTTTTTTCTTTTATGGAGAACAGATTTTTTTCGTATATATATTCTGGTTATACTTTTCCCTCCCCTTAATTCCCCCTAGTTCCTTCCCACTTCTTCTCTCATGCAAATCTACACTGTTTCTGTCTCTCCTTAAGGAAAAAAGGCATCTGAGGAATAATAATGAAATATAGATAAATAAAAATTAAAATGTCAGAGTGTGAAAAAAACAACCAAACCAGAAAAAAGAGCCAAAGAAAAAGCACAAGAAATACATATAGATGCAGAGACACACACATTCATATACTTAGGAATCCCATGAAAGCACGAATGCAGAAGCCATAATATATACACAAAGACTTGTATGACAGGAAAACCATTAATGCTGTTACTTAACATTTTGAAACAAGGTATCTACAAAGGTGCTATTGAGTTTGTTTTCTGTAGGCAATAAACTGATGGGCGTGGAGCCTACCCTTTAGAGTGGTTTCTTTCCCCAGTGGGACTCCCATGGAGAAAACTAATTTTTCATTCTCAAGTGTCTATCAATTAGAGATAGTTTCTGGGATAGGGGTGGGGACTTGTGTCCCCTTCTCTTTCAACTCTAGGTCTCCATCTTGTTTATACCTGTGAAGTCCCTGTGCACACTGCCATAGTGTCTGGTTCTTATGTCCACCAGCCCTTTTATGTTTAACAGGTTTTGATTCCTTGGTATCCTATAACCCCTCTGGCTCTTACATTCTTTTGACCTCCTTTTTGGGAGTTCCCTAAGCTTTGAGGGGAAGGACTTGATGTAGAAATTCCTTTTAGGGGTGAGTGTTCCAAAGTATCTTACTCTCTGCATATTGTTTAGCTATGGGTTTCTGTTCCCAGCTAATGCAGAAGGAAGCTTCACTCATGATGGCAGAGCAAGGCATGGATCTTTGAGTATAGAAAAATGTCCTTAGGAATCATTTTATTTCTATGTTCTTTTATAAGACAGTAGTATTTTATTTCCCCCTATGTCCCTGGGCTATCTAGTCACAGGTGCTTGGTCACCCAAGCACTGGGTATGGATTCTATCTCATGGAGGGGTCTTAAAACCAATGAGATATTGGTTGACTAGTCTCACAAGCTTTGTGCAACTGTTAAACCAGTGTATCTTGCAGGCAGGTCACTCTTGTACAGAAGTGTTTGTAGTTGGGTTGGTATTTACCTTTCTCTTTTGATAGTGTGTAGATTAGTACCAAGTACCAAGTACCAAGGAACACTAGTCCACAGGGGTGAAGACTACATCTAGGCACCAGCTCAACTTCTTCATGTACAGTGAATTGGTACATGTTTTATTCAGGAGTAGGGCATCACCATCAGGTAATGGAGAACCACTAATAAATAGCCTTCACAGTAATCTGGGTAGTTTGTTGGTCTTAATGGGAACTCTTTGGCCAAAAACTCAATTAGATGCAACTTATTTCCTGTGTGGAAAACTTCATTTCATGACAAAAGATGTCTATTTGAGACTGTTTCTCTCATGAATCAATGATTTCATTTAAATAACCTTCACATATGTATATATTATAGGAAGGTCCTAGTATATTAGGATTCCACAAGATCACTTCTATGTTCCTTAGTTTTTCCTGTCCTTCCTTATATTCCCTGGATTGACCCCTTTTTTCTCCCCAGATCAATTTGATTCTCTCATTCCAGTCATTCTCCTTTGTGCATACCTAACTATCTAGTCTATTTCCCCTTCCTGTGGAGATACATCCCTTCCTTCTAGTACCTTACTCTATGCATAACTTCTGTAAGTGTATGAATTGTAGCTTGCTTATTAATGACTTCATAACTAACTTCCACATGTCAATAAATAAGTACCCTAATTGTCTTCTGGATTATTTCACTCAGGACAATTTTTCAATGTTGCATTCATCTGACTTTGAATTTTACGATTTAGTTATATTTTTATTCCTTTTTTAAAGCTTTTTAAAGCTGAATAATAATATTCCATTGTATAAATGTACCCAATTTTATTTATCCATTCTTCTATTAATGAACATCAAGAATATTTCCAATTTCTGGATATTATGAATAGAGTAACAATGGACATAACTAAGCAAATGTCTCTGTGGTAAGATGAAACATCCTTTGGGTATATGCTCAAGAGTGGTATAGCTGGATCATGAGGTAGATAGATGCCATCTTTATGAGGAATTGCCATGGTACACTGATTTCCATAGTAGCTGTACAAGTTTGCATTCTCAAAAAGAATGTAAACATGTACCAACTCATTGTACATGGAGAAGTTGGGATGGTGCCTGGCTATAGTCTTTACACTATGGACTAGTGTTCATTGATACTGGAAGGTAATCTACACACTATCAAAGGAGAAAAGTAAACACCCCACATCTTTGTCAACATGAGCTGTTTTTTGCTTTATTGACTTAGCTCTTCTGATTTGTGTAAAAATGAAATAACAAAGCAGTTTTGCTTTGCATTTCCCTGATGATTAGGGATGTTGAACTTTTCTTTAAGTGATTCTCAGTCATATGAGTTTCCCCTTTTGATAAGTACATGTTTAGATCTATACAACATTTTTAAATTGAGTTACTTGTTTTCTTTGTCTACTTTTTAAAACAAGATCTATATGTATTTTGAATATTAGTGCTCTATAGGATATGGAGTTAGAAAAAAAATCTTCCCATTTTGTAGCCTGCCACTTTGTCTGAATAATGGTGCCCTTTGCTATACAGAAACTTTTCAGTTTCATGAGGTCCCATTTATTAATTGTTAATCTTAGTGCCTGTGATATCAGTTGTTCCATTCATAAAGTTGTCTCCTGTGCCCATGTGTTCATGTTTACTCATAACTTTCTCTTCTATCATGTTCAGTGTATCTGGTTTTATGTTGAGGTCTGTGATCCATTTGGAGTCGAGTTTTTTTGCAGAGTGATAAGTATGGATCTATATGCACTCTCCTATATGCAGCCATCAAATTTGAACAGAATCATTTGTTGAAGATACTGGTTCTTAAAGTGTGTATTTCTGGATTCCTTATCAAAAGTCAGATGTTCATAGGTGTGTAGATATATGCCTGAGTCTTCAATTTGATTCCATTGATATATTTGTAGGTTTTTGTGCCAACATCATCCTGTGTTTCTTACTATAGTGCTATAGTCCTATTAGAGATAGAGGATGTGATATCTTCAGCAGTTCTTTTATCATAAAGGAGTGTTGTAGCTATCTTGGGTTTTTGAGTGTTCATGAAAGCTGAAAACTGTCCTTTCAAGCTCTGTGAAGAATTGTGTTAGGATTTTTGTGGGTATTTCATTAAGTCTGTATATTGCTTTTCGTAAGATGGTCATTTTTACTATGTTAATCTTACTAATCCATGAGCATGGGAGATATTTCCAGCTTCTGATATCTTCTCCAATTTATTTCTTCGAAGACTTGAAAGTGTTGCTTTTTTTCATACAAGGCTTTTATTTTCTGGGATAAAATAACACCAAGATATTCTATTTAGTGCTATTAAGAACAGTGCTGATTTCCTGGTTCATTTCTCAACTTGTCATTTGTATATAGCAGGGCTACTGATTTTTTTGTGTTAATGAGGAATCCAGCTACTTTGATAAAGGTTAATATCAGCTGTAAGATTTCCCTGGTGGAATTTTCAGGGGCACTTATATATACTATCATAACATCTACAAATAATAATATTTTGACTTCTTTCTTTCAAATTTGTATCCCCTTGATCTCCTTCAGTTCTCATATTGCTCTAGCTAAGACTTCAAGTATTGCATCGAATTGGTATGGAGAGAGTGGACAACCATACCTTGTTCCTGATTTTAGTGAAAATGCTTGGAATTTTTCTCTATTTAATTTGGTATTGGCTATGGGCTTGTTGTAAACTGTTTTTATTATATTGAGGTGTGTCTCTTGTGTGCCTAGACTCTCCAAGATTTTTTTTATTTAATTTTTTTTCATTTTACATACCTTCTACCGTTCCCCCTCCTTCCCCTTCTCCTGTCCTCCCACCTTCCCCCATTGCACCCTCCATCTAATTTTCAGAGGTGGTAAGGCCTCGCTTGGGGAGTCAACAAAGGTTAGCACACCAAGTTGAGGCGGGGCCTAACACCTTCCCCCTGTACCAAGGCTGAACAAAATATCCCACCAGAGGGAATGGACTCCAAAAAGCCAGTTCATGAACCTGGGATAAGTCCTGGTCCCACTGCCAGGGGCCCCATCCAAGACTTTAAAATGAAGAGTTGTATACTGTCAGACTTTTCTGTGTCTAATGAGTTGATCATTTGGTTTTTCTTTCAATCAAAAATGATTGAAATGTATGAGAGATTACATTTATCAATTTACAAATTTGAAAGTTCTCTGTATTTCTGGGGTGAGGCCTACTTAGCATGATGAATGATCATTTTGATGTGTTCTTGTATTTGGTTTGTAAGTGTTCGACTGAGAATTTTTGCATCTATGTTTATAAAGGAAATTATTGTGTAGTTCTCTTTCTTTACTATATCTTTTTGTGGTTTTTGCATCACAGTATCTATGGACCTGTACAAAGAATTGGGAATTGTTCTCCTTGTTTGTCATTTGTAGAATAATTTGAGCAGTGATTGAGTTAACTCTTCTTTGAAAGTCTGATAGAATTCCTGGCTATAACCATCTGGCCCTGGGCTGTTTTTGGTTGGGGGGTTAGCAAAGCCTGGTATATTGAGTTGAGGTAGGTCCAAACCCTTCCCCCTGCATCAAGGCTGTGCAAGATGTCCCACCATAGGTAATGGGTTCAAAAAAGCCAGCTCATGCATCAGGGATGGATCTTGATCCTACTGCCAGGGTTCCCTTAAACAGATCAAGCTACATAACTGCCTCACTTATGCAGAGGGCCTAGCACAGTCTCATGGATGCTCCAAAGCTGTTGGCTCTGGATCTGTGCATCTGTTTCCATCAATTACTGGATGACAGCTCTGTGATGACAGTTAAGGTATTCATCAATCTGATTACCAGGGTAAGCCAGCTCAGGCACCCTCTCCATATTGCTAGTAGTCTAACCTGAGGTCATCCTTGTGGATTACTAGGAACTTCCCTAGCACCAGGTTTCTCCCTATCTCCATGATGTCTCTCTCTATCAAGTTATCTCTTTCATTGTTCTCCCATTCCATCCCTGTTCCAGTTCAGCCATCTCATCCCCTTATGTTCTCATTCCCAATCCTCTACCTGTGGTGATTATATTATGTCCCCCAAAATATTGTGTACCCTAATAAAACTTATTTGGAGTCAGAGAACAGAACAGCCACTAGATTAAACATAGAGGTTAGGCAGTGGTAGCACATGCCTTTAATCCTAGCATTCCCGAGGCAGAGATCCATCCAGATCTCTGTGAGT
>LZPO01115351.1:1100354-1111431 GCA_001675575.1 Neotoma lepida | reverse complement strand
CTTTCCTGGAACTCACTCGGTAGCCCAGGCTGGCCTCGAACTCACAGAGATCTGCCTGCCTCTGCCTCCCAAGTGCTGGGATTAAAGGCGTACGCCACCACCGCCTGGCTTCATTTATTTTTATGTGTATAAAATTGTTCAGTTTAGAAAGCAACTAAGAAGCATGAGATTCTCCTCCTACCAAGTAAACCTCAGGAAATTAACTCAAGTCATCAGGCTTGATTGGAAGTACTCTTACCCACTGAACCATCTTGCCATCCCAAATGTCACTAACTTTTGAGTATTAATCTTATGTCCTGCTATTATAGAAAACAAGTAGAGGTTTCTAAAATTTAGTGTGGTTTTCTATGTACACAATAATATCCAAATAAAAGTTAATTTTGTTAGAACTGATAGATTTTCATTGATAGCTTACAATCAATTGCATAAAGCATCATGGCTGTTCTATACATGCATGTGAGTATTTTATATTCATGTAAATGTATATATGCATAAGTGTGCACATGTGTGTGTGTGTGTGTGTGTGTGTGTGTTGTGTGTGTGTGTGTGTTTACTTTTTTTACTCTGGTTGTTTATTATTGTGGTGTCTAGAACTTCCAGTACTATGTTGACTAAGAATGATGAAAAGTCTCTTTCTTCATTCTGATCCTAGGGAGAAACTGTAAATATTTCACAATAATGTATAGTTAGCTCCAAATGTTCTTAAAATGAGTGTTATCAACTTTATAAAATTCCCTTTATAATTCTAGTTTTGGAGAATTCTCATCTAAAAGGGTATTGAATGTTAGGTTTTGTTAAATAATATTTAGCATCAATTAATATGTTCATGTTGTTTTCCTTTATTGATGTGAATGAATACTCAGTTACCTGGAATAAATTTCATTAGTCATAATTTATAATGCTTCTATACATTGATGGTTACAATTCATTAAATATTTTGCAGATTTTTAAACTTTTTAGTCTCATGAAAAAATGGTTATCTTGGAGACTACAGTTTAACTTGTTCTATTCTCAAATTTGTATCATTTTTAATTTTTTCATTTTTTATTCTTTATTATAAATTCTTCATTTTGTTTTTCTCATGTTTTAAAAGTTATGTGATAGTGTTACTACAGAGCCTTGGCTCAGTATATTATTTTAGCACAAAATTCTCTATAAATTCATTTTATCATAGTCAACCTACAACTCCATTATTTCAAGGAATTGTTACACCACTAAGCATGTACCAATTTTATCCATTATTTCAAATAATATTTGTTTATTATTTAGAATAAGATAGTCACCAGATCCTGTCCCATATTTTAGTATATTTCTTCATTTGATAAACTCTTCGATAGAAACTTTGTATTTTTCCTTATAAGATAAAATTGTTCAGAAAGATAGCAAACACTATTTTGATTTAAATGCCATTTGTTTCACTCCTTAGTTTTTAATTTGTTTTGATGACACCCTTAAATTACATTTCTTACAAGATAAAGGAAATTCTCTTCCATTCTTTCTTTTTGTGTCTTTATTTCAATATTTCTTTTACTTTAATGGCTACTTTTACTTTGTTATTCATTGGTACTTTCTAAATTTTTTGAACCTGTATATAGTACACTAATATAGAGCTCTGTTACCTTATACTCAACCCTGCTTTCTATAACAGAAGGGATCAAGTCCATGGTTTGTTCTGTCTATATAAATATTCTATCACTGATAGTATCTCTGCACTCTCCATTTCCCTTTTCTAGAATTTCTACTTAAATGTATGTGTTAGTTTTTCATTGCTATCTATAATAAATCTTCTACTTTATAATTGAATATAAGAATTCATATATTCCTAAAATAATACTTGAACTTATCCATATTAAGGGTTATGATACTTATTCTCTTTGTTTTTTATTGAATTTCACTTAAAATATTTGACCCAAGTCACTGAATTATTGGAAAATTTTACTATGTTATTGTACAGTTTGGAAGTTAATATTTAATTTTGTGAATTCAAATGTATGATCTATGTCTTAGTGAGTTCTAAATTTATATGTCCTGACACAGCTATCTAGACTTCAAGTTTCATTTTTTAGTTCAATACTTGACTTTTAACATCTATTAAATTTATACAAATAAAAGAACTTAAAATATTTTATATTTTTCTCTTATCTCTGTCTACCCATTGCCCATTTATCCTACTTACACACCAATTGCCAAAACAATACAAATCTTCTGCCAAGCAACTCAAACTACACACTTTATTTTTTCTTATTCATTTCCTTACAACTATACCCCTTTCAATTCCTTCCTAAATATTGTCTACTGTTTTATCAAACTATATTACAAAACAAGACTCTTCACCATCTTTGTCCTGTTAAAACAACTTTTTTAAAATGCTAGCATTCACCTGGAATAAAATAATAAATTATCTGTTAGACTCCTTACTGGACTACTTTGTCCAAAAAAAATTTATAATATCCAAAGATTTTAGCTTAGTGGTAGAGTACTTGCCTAGCATATTTAAAATCCTAACTTTAAACAGCAGAACAAAAAGATGAAGAACCTTTTAGACAAACTTGGTGTTGCATGTCAATAATCTCTGTCCAAAGGCATTAGAAAAAGGATTTCCATGAATGTAAGTCTAGCCTGAATTACAGTGATGAGACCTTTTCTATTTAAAACACTTACATTTTGTCACTTAAAATCTCATTTGCTTATGAATATTATAACTTTAGCTCCATAGAAAATGGAGGCATAAACTAACCTTATTTGCTTATCCAAAGATCATTTAAGAATTTAATATCAGTGAATCATGAATAAGGGGAAAGTGAGCAGTGAGATAGAAATATTTGAAAAGTAGACATAAAGAGTTCTTTTTCAAACTAATGAAAATTTTGGAACAGGTGCACCTGATTTCTCCTTCCAAAATAGGATTTTAGTGTACTACCTGCATTTCTCAAGAGAGGCTGCATGAATTGCTAGGACTCTAAACAAATTTTTTCCTAAGGAAGAGAAGTCTATTTTTCATAATTCAAAATTTACTTTCTGTAACATTAAATTTCCTCAATTCTGTTTATGAACTAGTCTTCCATGAACCTCTGGGAGAAGTCAAACAATCTACAAGTCTATGTAAGCCCCTTGAGCCACAAGAGTGAGCAGGTCCCTCCCTCAAAGACTTCTAACTGCCAAGTTCCACCCACAGGATACTCTAACTGCCCTAACTGTTGGACCTTGTCCACATTCTACAGTGTAAAAAGCCTAGTCTTTTGACATGAATTCCCACCAATCTCCACCTGGAAAAGCTCCACCTTGAAAAGTTCCACTCCCTTCCCAAGAAACACTAAACATGCCCTGTATCTTATTCAATTTGCTGCTGTTTCCCATCTGAGCAGAGGCAGCCATCCTCCTGGTTTTCTCCCTCCAAATAAATCTCTTATGTGAGATTTGTTGTGCACTCTGACTTTGTGGTACTTTATAACTCCTGGTTGCCAGGATTCCTTTCCGCCTGAGCTACAATGTTAATATTTGGTGCCGAGACTTGGATAGGTTCTCCTAGTGCCTGCATTTTCCATCATGGTCTAAGTGTCACTGGGACTCTATTCCTTTTTTCCAATGCACCTGCAACAGACTCACTTTCGGGCTCACTGATAGCTAAACACCCTATCTACCAGCAACAATTAGGTAAATTCCCCCATTGGTCAGTGTAATCATTTCCCTGAATTTGAGAAAGTGACTGTGGAGTGTCTGGCACCTCTCTGGTACTCTTGGACATAGAGGTATCCCCAGCCACAGTCTTTAAGGTTATGACTGGACCTCTTCACCTGACCCAATCCATCCTCTCTTGGAGCTGCAATCCTACTGTGGAAACCAGGGTATTGCAGCCTTTCCTGCCCTGTTTTCCTACCATCCCCCTGGAGCTGCCTATAATTTCACTACTTCTTTAGGCCCTTGTGGCTTTTGCATCTCTATCCCCTGTCTCTTTGCTGTGGATAAAACCCCTCCTCCTAGAATTTGCCTTTCATGTTTGGCTTCTCACCTACAAAAGCCCTGGTACCAGACTGTGGTGATATTTTGTTTGTTATCTAATAAATAATGCTTGCCTGAAGATCAGAGTGCAGAGAGCTAAGCCACTAGTTAGCCATAGAAGCCAGGCAGTGGTGGTACCCACCTTTAATCTCAGCGCTAGGAAGGCAGAGGTAGATGGAGCTCTGTGAGTTCAAGGCCACCCTGGGCTACATAAGATTGATCCAGTTTAAAAAAGAAACAGAGCCAGGCAGTGGTGGCACACACAGTTGATTCCAGCATTAGGGAGGTGGAGACAGGAACTGATATGGCTGGGCAGAGAGAGGAATACAAGGAGGAGGAGACAGGAACTCAGGTCTCTTTTGGTCTGAGGATTCTGTAGAGGTAAGAGCTAGTAGCTGGCTGCTCTGCTTCACTGATCTTTTAGCTTTCACCCTGATATCTGACTCTTGGTTTTTAGTAATAAGACCAATTAGGATTCATGCTACACCAGACATAATCTCTCAATGCTTTTTAGTCAGGCTAAGGCCCTGACCCACATTGAGTGTAGTGATGAAACACTGAATGACTTGGTCCTCCCTTGTTCGGTCTTCCCTGAGTATGAGGATGCCCAAAACTACAGGCTGCAGTGAGAGTTTCCTTTTCTCTCATTTATGGGAATGTGTCTTCCTCTCATTTCCCCTTGGGATCCTTGTTAGAAAACCTCCATCCTCTTCATCTGACACCAGATCTGAAGGGCCCTAAATTTATTCACTTTTGTAATCAATTTTGTCTTCAATTCCCCTTAGATAATAAATCCAAAGGGCCACCTAATGGCACCTTAGATCCTCATATTATTGGGAACCTTTACAAATACTTTGAACAATCGGGGAAATGGAAAGAGATTCCCAATTCCCTATTTCTCAGCTCCAAGCCATTTGTTTTGTCTAGTCATCCTCACACACACACTATGAAATTGTCTTGTCTTTTAAGTTACCATAGATGGAGCTGTAAATTTGTTACAAATGGGGAGCTAGCAAAGAGACCTAGCAGGAAAGGCAGAAAGCAAAGCAATAGGCCAACTGAAACATGCACACACCCTGCACATACTCTTCACTGGCTGGTGCTTCGCTCAGCTTAGTCACTGATCAGCATATGACTTGGGTTTCTTGGAACAAGACACCTGTGGAAACAGACTCTTACTTGGGAAGGACCAGTAGTCCATGGGACAGTGTAGGAATCTGCAAAATTCATGCAGCTTGCAGACTCTTTTCTCTCTTAGTTTTACTTTGTCAGTCACACATGCAATAGCTGTAATTCTCCCTGGAAGTGCTGTTCTTTCTCAAATATTTTTCCTTATGATTCAACAGGGGCCTAATGCTTCTCAAATTTCTAACTGGAGTTACTAGCTACTTCTAATCCTGGGAACTTTTCTGACTCAATAGAGACAATTAGGTACATGGAAGAAAACAGCATTCTCACAGTTCTGGAAAGGAGAGTAAGGCGTGCATACACAGAAGAGGGAAAAAGTCTCAGGAATACACATAGTATCAACTGTTGAGAGGAGGTTCCTTGGATACCAAGCATATTGAATCAGTGGTAGGATCTGGTATGCTCCAAGATGAAAAAATACAATTCAAATTATTGCATTGAAAGATCCATCTTTTACTATACACAGGAGCTTATACTGGTGGAAGAAGTATGGTATAGTGGGATGGGAAAGGAGTGTGTTATCAAAGTCTGCCTTTGACAGAGAGATTGAGACAAGGGACCTGCTTGTAGAAAAGGAAATTGTATAACAGCATATCTTGCAGACATGAAAGAATTGTTTGTGTTTAAATATTGTTGGCCTTATAGCCTTGTACCCAAGTCTATTACTTTTTAACTTTGTAAAAGCAAGTAGCTGCCAGCTGACATAAGTGCTGCAAGGGCAGGCTGTGTCTGGCTTGATATTTAGTTAAGCCTGGAAAATGCTGAATTCTATGACTAGACAAAGGTTATGTAGGGGGTGTGAAAGTGTATTTGGGAAAGCATAATAAAGAACCATGAGGGCTTTCATAATGATTATGGTGTATTCTTTAAAGTAAGGTGTTGTAGAATATTATTTTAAGATGTGTTGCATTTGTTTATGCTGTGGAACAATTGTTTAATGATGTAAAAGTATGTTGCATTCTTTTGTGTTACATTTGTATAACTTTGTGAAACTGTGTTACTTTGCCTGTATAAAATACCTGATGATCTAATAAAGAGATGAACAACCAATATTAAGGCAGGAGAAGGGATAGCAGGTAGAGAGAATAAATAGAAGGAGAAATCTGGGAAGACAGGATCAAGGAGAAGGACACCAGGTCCAGCCATCCAGCTACACAGCCAGCTACCAAGTAAGAGTGAAAGAAAGATATACAGAAGTAAGTAAAGGAAACATCCCAGAAGCAAAAGATAGATGGGATAATTTAAATCAAGAAAGACTGACTAGAAAAAAGCCAGGTAAGGTCAGGCATTTATAAGTAATAATAAGCCTCTGTGTGATTTATTTGGGAGCTGGGTGGGAGTTCCCTCAAAGAACAAAGAGCCAAAAGAGAAAAAACAAAATCAGTATGATGTATTCCTTAAAAGTCATAAGTAAGAACCAATAATAAAGCTGTTCATGTCACCACCTTGTTAAGAAAACCTCTGTTTAAGTATAAAAAAAAAAGCCTCAAGATTGCAATCTACCCGGTGTTCAGAATTTTTCCTTGTGCCAATACCTCTTCCTTGCCTCAGGACATGAACCCAAGCTGAGATTGGACTCCAACACTCAGCTCCTTCATGCAGCATCCTTTGTCTATAGCCAGGATTTAAAAAATTTCCTGTTTCTAAGCCTTCTTTATTCTCATCTTACTAGATTCAGTTTTACAGGGATTCAGGTGTCTTTTAGATATGAGTGGCATTAGACTGTTGTTTCATGCTGTCCCACTTGAATTAATATCTGGTTCTAGAGTTAGGGTATGGCTCCCCTCCTCTATACCCAAGCATACTTGTTTAAAAGTTACTTCCAAAATATCTGTCCCATAACAGGTGAGCCATCTGCTGTGTGACAGAGAATGGAGAGCAAAACAAAATAAAGGGACAGCAATAGGGACTATTGCTACTCATCTCATACTCTTTTGGTTTTGGCTGAACTTTAAAAATTTTGCTGAACTATAAATCTTATCTCAAGATTTGTAAAACTGTTGTGTAAATGTCCTGTATCTCAAGATTTGTAAGCACATTGGTTATGATTAACTCTGTAAAATCTGTAACAAAAGGATTAATTTAAGACTCATAACACCAGGACTGATAGTTAAAAATCTATACATAGGTAATCTTAAATGAAACATGTGGCTTGCTGCCACCTTAGCTGCTATCCCTCCATTGGGATTGAGTTATCTATATGGCTGACAGCTATCTTTGATAGGGATGGAAAGGATGGAATTTTTCCTGTGATCTGAGCTCATTCCCATATTGATACAAGTGACCACATGACATAAGTCATCCAAGAGAAAACAACTCCTCCTTTCTGTGAGGCCCAAACCAGATGATTCTTCCATTATTTTCAAACACTGTAACAAGCCTTAACCCACAGTCCCTTCTCTTCCTGTCCATCCTCTCTGCTTTTCCTTTTTCCCTTCTCAGAGATGGGCTGCCCACCCACTCAAGGTTGACCCAATCCCTGAACAAGACTCTGAATGAAATTATAATACCATAGGGGAATCCTTGCTAAGGATCAGTTTGTAACTTGCCTCCTGGCTGGCTACCCTTAAAGAGGTAAATTATGAAAAAACACCAAGAGGTCATCCAGGACAAACCTAATGACCCATCTCAATTCCTAGATTGCCTCACAAAGGCCCTCTTACAATATACCAATCTGGATCCTAAGACCCCAGATGGAAAACAACCTGCATATGACCTACTTCTCCCTGAGTGCCAAGTTTGAGTATCTAGAAAAGGACCCCTGACTCCACAGGCAGAAGAATTCTTAGCAGTGGCCTTTAAGATGTATCATGGGAGAGATAAAAAAGTTCCAAAACAAAAATACCTGATGCTAGTGAAGGCCTTTCAACTGTACATAGCAACTGTCCAGGCTCACTGGCCTCCCAAAGCCCCAAAACCTCTGGATCCCTGTTTCAAATGCAATCAGGAGGGTCACTGGGCCCTTGCCTGTAATAAAAAGATTTTGTGTGTTCCACTGGGGCTCCCATGGCCACTCAGAACCAAGTAAACACACAGAGGTTTATATCATTTACAAACTTATGGCCTAATGGCTCAGGCTTCCCATTAGCTAGCTGTTACATCTTAAATTAACCCATTTCTATAAATCTATACTTGCCACATGGCTCGTGTCTCACCTATACCTTTACATCTTGCTTTTCCTGTCGGTGGCTAGTAGCTGTTGCTCACCTCTGCTTTCTACTTCCTCTTTCTCTAGTTAGAGTGTCCCACCTAACCTTATTTTGCCTCACCATTGGCCAACAGCTTTATTTATCAACCAATCAGAACAACACATTTTCACAGCATACAGAACATCACCCATCATTTCCCCCTTTTTTTTCTATTTAAAAAGAAGGTTTTACCTTAAAATAGTAAAATTACATAAAAAAAACAGTTTTCTAGCAAGAATTACAGTTACAATATTTATTTGTATTTGGCAAAATTAAAGAAAATATTTTATCTATCCTATATTTGTGAGTCTAAAGTTTTAAATCTAATTTATATCTTATTATAACTAAGGAAAACTATAATTATAACTATCTAGTCTTCAACTACATCAAAGACCTCAGAAGGATATAATACTACCTAAGTAAACAGGAAAAGCATTGGAAGCAACTTCAAAAATCTAGAATGAAAGAGACATCTGTCTGCCTGGACAGTCACTCAAAGTTCCTCTGTATCGTTGGGGCATCTATCTTCAGCCTATAGGCCCAGAGTTTTTAGTCATTTCTTTCTGTGTCATGTAGAATGTCTGGCAGTTTCATCTGCAAAGCAGGAACTTAAAGGACCATCTTGTTTTGCCAAGTTCAGTGGTTACCTTCCTGTGGGTCCTGCATGTCCAGTGGATATAACATTTTCTCAAGCAGTCCAGGCAAAAACAGTTTCTTGCCCAAATGGCTATTTTTGTCAAGATAAACTCAATATGGAGTGTCTTCTATGCCCATCTTTCTCTTTGAAATAAATCAGTGCACCAGGGGCAGATATGTCTCACTGTCCAGAAAGTTTTTCAAACATTTTAAATTCCATATTCTGTATGTCTTTGAAGTGTTTGAAGATTACCTACCTAATTGAAATATATCTATGTATATCTAGAAAACTTAACTGACATGACTCTAAGTTTGAGTATCATAGAAGACTAATTATTAATCTGTATTTCTTAATTATCCATTGTAATTTAAATGAGTTAAACAAACATAATACCTTAAACAAGAGTAGAAATATATACATATATATAGTATAACAAAATTAACTTTAAATTTGTATCAATAAACTAAAATCTATACCAATGTAAAACATTTTAAACAAGTTGCTTTTAAAAAGTAGGTTGAACAATCCACTCTTTTATCCTGTCATATCTATATCCTATATTTCCATATCATATCCCCCTTCCTTCTTTTAGAAAGATATTGACTATGACCAATAACAATTTACAACCAACAATCTAAACAAAGACAAATATCTGTAATCCAGTTTTTGGGAATATGGGCATAGTTTTTTATGCTACTTGCTGCTGATAGGGGATGCTGGTAGTCTTATGGGGATCTTGAGAAAATTGGAGATAATGGTCAAGTCCTGGGAAGACCAGCTATTACCTTCATTGATAGGTGCCATCTGTTAAGGTTCAGGAGGTATGGCTCGATCAAATATGATCCATCTTAACCTGGAACATATCCATAGACTCTTGCTTCCTGTGGAAGCAAAAGCAGAGCTTCCTTTCCAAAGTAAATATCCTTAGACATAAATTTTGAAATCGAGATACCTTTAAAATATACATATTGATTTAACTCAGCAGCTTTTAAAATCAAATGTCTCTCTGCAATTAAAAATCCCAAAGATAACACAATTCAGATTTTCTGTGTAATATCCATATTTACATGGCTTATTTTTTATTTTTATTTTTTAAAAATATTTATTTTTTAAATATCTATTCATTTATATAACTGTATATACTCATTTTCTTTTCTCTCCCAAGCCTACGTACATTTTTTCACATATTGTAAACCATTTAAAGTCTTATTTAATCTGAATCTGGCTTATTGTGAGTTTATAAATTTTTTCTGACCAGGAGAGATTTTAAACTGCTAAACTGTGTGGCTCGGACCAGCAGCCTTGGCTGCTCACTTCTCCCACCTCAGTTTTTCAACATGGCGTGGGTACCCAGAAGAGTCACACTTATCTGCTGACTCTGGGGTCCATGCTGCCATCAGAATAGCATACAGCTGGCCCATAAACACTTTTTGTCTCTATGAGTGAAAGTTAAATCCACCATGCAGTGTGCTGCACAGCTTGCAGATGCTACTGTGTACCAGAGTGGGAATCTGCCATGCTGCTTAGCTCAAGCCCATATGCCATAAGTTCAAGCCTGCATGCTATAGTGTAGCTCAAGTCCACATGCCATGGTGTCTCTGTACCCTGGTGTCTCTCTATCTTGACCCACAGGACACATGAAGTAGAAAGCTGTTCTTAGCTCAATTTTAGAATTTCTTTTTAAGTTTTCTCAAGTTTTAGGTGGAAAGTCTTGTCCCATGTCTAGGTGCCATTTATAAGAAAAAGGTTTTTTGTGTCCTGCTGGGGCTTCTGTGGCCGCTCAGACCCAAGTAAACACACAGAGGCTTATATCATTTACAAACTTATGGCCTGATGTCTCAGGCTTCCCATTAGCTAGCTGTTACATCTTAAATTAACCCATTTCTATAAATCTATACTTGCCACATGGCTCATGGCTTACCTATACCTTTACATATTGCTTCTCTTGTTGATGGCTAGCAGCGTCTGATGAGCTCTGCTTTTTACTTCCTCTTTCTCTAGTTAGAATGTCCTGCCTAACTTTATTTTGCCTCACCATTGGCCACACAGCTTTATTTATCAACCA
>LZPO01115351.1:1074984-1100191 GCA_001675575.1 Neotoma lepida | reverse complement strand
CAGAACAATACATTTTCACAGCATACAGAACATCACCCATCACATGACTGTCTGATCCCTTGTAAACCACCTAGACCATGTCCAAGGTGCCATCAAGAAAGGCACTGGGGTGTTGACTGCCTCCATGTCACTCTCAGCATGGCAACATTAAGCTCAGATGGCCCTTTAGCTGACCTCCTAGATCTGGCTATAGATGACTGAGGGGACCCGGTCTTCCTTGGCCTGACCACTGCCATCTCACCCTGGGGGCCTCAGTAGACAGCACAGTGCAAGGGCAATCTAATTCTCTCCTTTTAGACACTCGGGTCACTTATTTAGTCCTGACAGAGTTTCAGAGTCCCACATCTTCTTGTTCCCCTATTGGCAGGGTAGGGTTAGAGCCTTACCAGCCTGATCAAACCCCACCAAATATATCACCCAGGCTCAATATCCACTCTCTCTTCATAGCTTCAGGGGACTTAAGCTTATTATCTCTGACCTTTTAAGAAAGAATGTTTTATGCCCTTTGGGCTGCCCACCACATACGCATACTCCTTGAAACACCCTTCAAGACCTCACCACATATGCAATTCTACATACTAAGACACTTGCACTTCTCCAGCAATTTTATCCTCTACCTAGTCTAACCACTGTCTCTCCCCTTATACTGAGTAAGTGTCACTATGGAGCTCCCTGTTTTGTTTACTTTTACTATGAAAGCTGCACAGGTTTTTCAACATACATTTACTTCTGAGCTGTAGGTATTCCTTGGTTTTTAACTGCTAGGATACCTTTCTATCAGAGCTGTAACACATTTTGGTGCTGAAACCCAGGACTGACTACTTGCCTAGCTATTTGACATTGATTTTTCCTCTCGGTTCATCCAGCAGCTCCAATGGGTGGCTCAGAATATTCTTACCTTCCAGGGCCAAATAGACTCACTGGGCCACCATAAGTGCCACAAAGTCAACAAGGATTAGATCCACTAACAGCAGAAAGAGGTGGTCTTTTTCTCTTCCTCAGGGAGGGATGTTGCTTCTATGTCAATCAGTCAGGTATCGTAAAAGACAAGATCTGACAACTCCAGATGGATCTCCAGAAACATAAGAATCAGCTTCATGCCTCTGACTAGTGACTCATTGACAGTATAACATGGAATTTGATACTATACTTCTTAACCCCTTCTCTCCTACTTCTTTTAATCCTACTAGTTGTACTCTACCTTACAAACTTCTTATCTAGATTTCCTCAAAACAGATTCAAAAGATCTCTAACCAGACACTTAATCAGTTGATACTACAGGATTACCAGCCCCTAGTTATAGAGCCAAAGGCCAGAGACTCCCAATTATATCCTAATTGTGAGGATGAATTTCACACAAAGGACTTTGATGCCCTGATTCTGCATGAAGTAGTCTACTGATAACATTGCCCTCTTTCCTATGACCTGTTTATCAATAATAAACAAAAAAGGGAGAATATAAGTCTCTCCCCCAAGGGCCTCTAACTGCCACTTTACAGCCACAGGACACTCTACCTGCCCTAACTGCTGGAATCTGATCCCATTCTACTGTGTAAAAAGCCCACTCTCTCGACGTGAAACCCCGCCAATCTCCACCCTGAAAAGTTCCATGCCCTTTCCAAGAAACTCTTTATAATCCCTGTATCCTGTTCAGTTTAATGCTGTTTCCATCCAAGCTGTACTGTTTATAATCTGGTCCAGCCAAAAGCAAGAAAAATGGTCCTGCTTTGACTGCTCATATCATACACAGTGGCATGTGATCTATAATTGTAGTAGTGGTAGCAAACATGAATGGTCTTGTGATGATAGAACCATGAAAATATACTGCTATATTTGTATCAGTCAGATACAATTACAAATGCATGGATTAGATATAGTATTATTAGGGCATGTACCCAAAGTCTAAGATATTTTAAGTGAACTAATTTCTGTCACTACCTTGATACCACTGTGCTTCTCATACACTGGACTCTGGGTTCATTGTTACTCATAGTAGCAAATATGGTTTGAGAAGACAGGGCAGGACTTGGAGTTTGGTGCTTTATTGTGGTTTGGAATGAGTGAAGAGATATGTCTTTTGTTGGGTCTATGGCCAAAAGGGAAGGTCAGCTCTTTGCTTCTAGGCCTCTCTGGTCTAGCTAGGTTTTCACCCCCATATCAGTCTTCCAAGTCTTTGTTGGCATATAGTATAAAGACTTAGTGTAACCTCCATATTATGGCTGAGGCAGAGCTGAGGCTACAGGACTAAAAGTCCCTGCAGGCCATGGTCTAAGTGGCAGGTGGGACACTGACAACAGGGTGGTGGGCCCTCAGATGGTATGTGCAACCAATAAGCCTACAGAAAAACTTAAACTTATAGTCTTTCTTCTATACCAAGAGGTAAGTTTCTAGAGTTACTCCTTTTTTTATAGTAGTCTGGAATAAAAACCATCTTCAATGGTGAAATACATGTTAATAAACTCTACCAGTATAATTTTTGTAATTATATATATATATATGCATGTGTGTGCATGTATGTGTGTGTGCATGCATATGTGCATGGGAGAGCTGGTGACATTTATCAGGATATCAAGTATCTTCCTCTATTGTTGTCCAATTTATTTTTGAAAGAATGCACTGTATCTAGAGCTAATCTTTGTAAGACGAATTTCTAAACGGTCTCGTTAAATAAAAACATGAGCCAGAATTAGGGTGAAAATCTGATAGAGATCAGAGGAATTAGGAACAGCTACCAGCCTCACCTCACCAACGCTGCTGCTTCCGAAAGAGTGAGTGACTTCCTGTCCTACCCAAGTTTTTATATCTTTCTATTCTGCTAACTCATTTCCTCTCTCCACCAAGCTATATCACTTCCTGTCTGTCTGCACAGACCTCCAGAACGCTATGGTTCATGCTGGGATTAAAGGCGTGTGTTACCATGCTTGGTCCTGTTCCCTAGTGTGAGTGTGAACTCACAGAGAACCAGATAGATTAAGGGCATATGCTAACATTGCATGACTTCTCTGTTTACCACTAGAGGCTGACCTTCCTCTGATCTCCAGACAAGCTTTATTTTATTGAGAGACACAGTATATTGGGGGACACAGAAAAAACATCACCACATTTTCCCTCTATGTCTAATAAAAATGAAAAAATATTAAAAAGTTATAACTAATATAAGAAAAACTATATACAATAAGTATAATAACTATATACAATATATACAATCAATAAATACATCAACAATGTCTAGTCTATTTGCATTTGACAAACTCAGAGAAAATACTTCATTGTCAATCCTATTTTGGTGGGTCCAAAATGTACCTAATACACTTTCTATCCTAATTTATATTACTAACAGAAAACTATCTTATGATGTCTTTGAAATTTATTTACTTTATACCTCTTAGTGGGTTTCTTTTCTTAATTTCTTAACAAAGAAAACTATAACTACCTAATCTTCAACTCTCTCAGAAACCTGAGAAGGAAATAATATTACCTAGTAAAATAGGAAGTGCAAACAAGTGACTTCCAAAAAATTATTTGAGTTGACAGAAACAGCCAGTTGCTTGAACAGTCACCCAAGGTTTTTCAAAACATTGGGGCAACATCTTCAGCCTACAGGCTTAGCTATCTGACAGATTCATTTTGTGAAGCAGGATGTACGCATGGTCTACAGCTCGATCCCATATTCAGTTTGAGTATTCCACATGCCAAATAATCTTGAATTCTGCTAGTATCCTGTCATGATTCAGGATTTTAAATTCTGAAAATTGCTGGTGTTTTTGGAATTAAGCTTCCCATTCTTCTCGGCTTGTGGGTGGCTTCACCTTGGCATCCCATTCTTCCTGCCCTGTAGGTGGTTTCATCTCCTTTATTAAATGCCAGTCTATCATTGAGAGGTCAGACTCCATCAGACCAGTTACTCCACCAAGAATAACTGTCCACAGCCCATCAGTGGCCATCAGTCGACTGCCTGTTCAGCTGCCTTCAAAGGAAGAGGCATTGTACCTTTTCCGGATTGCAAAACCACTTCAGCGATGGTGCCATATTGTCTGTGCCGCAGAGGATGCCTGTTGCCAAAAGCTGCAACCACACTTGTCTTGGCAAGAATCGGTAGTCCTTTGTTTTGTGTCTTGCTTGTTGATTTTGTACAGCATACTGTCATCAGTCAATGCCAGGGCACTTTTTTGCCTAGTGGATAACTTCTGTCACAAAGAAAGCTAACTCCACATAGAGTTTCTTCAATGCCCATATCTTTTCTGAAATAGATTGGTGCTGCCAGGAGCCAACATGTCTCATAGTCATAAAAAAGAAAAAAATCTAAGTTTTAAAACATTTTAAATGCCATATTCTGCAGATCTCTGAAGGATTTGAAGATGACCTGTCTATCTAAAATATATCTCTGCTTAACCGTGAAAACACCTAATATGACTATAAGATCCATTGTAATCATTACTAACTCTCATTTCTCTATATCCTAATAGTTGTATAATCTCCCTCTAATCCATATCCTCTTTTTTTTTCAAATAAGAACCTTAAATCTAATCTCCCTTGTTTAGCCTTTTTTCTGACCATTAACAATACAACTTTTAATCAAACATCCTAAACAATGAAAATTACCCCAAACACAAAACCTCCTAAAATAACAAAAACCACCTGTCCCACCTCTTGGGAATGTGTTCCTAAAATTGCTTCCTGCTGTTTGTGGGTGAAGACATCTTTAAGGGATGTTGAAAAGAAAAATTTGGTTAATTGTCAAGTCTGCAGTGGTAGCTGTATCATTTATTATCCAGTCTGTGCATAACCAAAAGTGCAGGGCTTATCTCAAGTCCTTGCTCAAATATGTGAGGCTGGATCATGTCAGCTAGCCATCTTGAGATTGTCCTGAGCAGTTTGTACTGCAAAGATGATCTTTGGGTAATCTTTATCAGCTTAGTGATATTATTATTGTCCATGTGGAATTGCTGTTGTGGGGCCCAATAATCTTTCTGGAGACTTCAAATTTGCTGTCAGGCCTGGTCATGACTCCATGCAGAAAACTGATAGACTCGAACACAAAAACATGTATAGGCAGCTAACTGAAGCCTTTTTTCTAGAATTAATTAGTACTCTATATGACCATTAATATCATGTGAAAAGTTTGAAATATATCCTATAAATTTTGATATGAAATTCATACCTTAAGTAGAGTTTAAAGAATCAAAATAGAACCAAGGAGTTGAAGTTAGTAGCAATAGAATAGTCCCTTAATTTTTTTGCTTTTCTTCTATCCCATGTCAGGTGGCTCTTCTGACCTGATGCAGAGATATTATATTTTACTTTCAACAAACATGTTTGGGTTTAGAGAAGAAGAGAGCCATTCTCCAGCTCCAAATCCAGCTTTAATTTTTAATTGAACTGGAACTACATAAATACTGTTTGTCTTAAGTGTCTGTAGAGAAGAACAGAAACAAACATTTAGGAAGACTTATGAAATTTTATATATGGTATATCAATTGGCCCATTTACTCTTTTTCTTCGAAGATTTATTCTGGATGATTTGTCCTTTTTCTTCAGATGTCTCATTTGGCCAGTGTTCTGCAGATTCCTTAGCATTCATTTTCCTGAAAGACTAAAACAAAACCCTTTCCCAAGCAAAACTTTGGGGAAGTTCCTTTTTGGCAAGTTATATCTGACTAAATGAAAAAGCATTTGTTAGTGGTATAAGTTAATTTTAAATTGGATGGTCATGCTGGTTGATGAACTATCACTTCTTCTATTTAAGAGGTCTCTCTTGTTCAAATTGAACCTTTTTCAAGTTTGATTGTATCCATAGCTTTTCTGTTCCTGTAGAGACAAAGCAAAACTTCATCCCCAACGTAACATATATTGGTTTCCATTCTGAGGTCAGCACATCCTTAAAGTATATAGGCTGATTTAACTCTAGTTTTTTTCTGTTATCCAATGTCTCTCTGCAGCTGTTGTTCCTTTCTCGTTAGCATTGAGAAAATTCAAAGTTAATAGAGCATTATGTAATCTGTTTCTGGGGGTTTTTGTTAACACTTTCTGTTTTTTAGCATATCCTTTAAAGTTCAATTTGAACTTTCTATGACTGCTTGGCCTGTAAGATTATGTGGTATATCTGTAAAATGCTTTATATTGTCATAAGCAAAAAACTGTTTCATTTTAGCAGAGACATATGCTGGAGCATTGTCAGTTTTAATTCGTGCACATATACCCATGATTACCATAACCTCTAGCAAATGCATGATTACTGAAACAACTTATTCAGAATTCAACACAGTTGCCCATCAAAAAAGTGAATAAGTATCAATGGTGTGATAAGTTTTTTTATTTAAATTTTTTTTTCCTTTTACATGCCAAGCCCTGTTCCCCCTCCCTCCTTTTCTCCTATTCCTCCTACCTACTCCCATACCACCCCCATCCCCTCTTCATAGAGGGTAAGGCCTCCTTTGGGTATTTAATACAGGCTAGCATACGATGTTGGGGCCAGACCTAACCCCTCTCCCCTGCATCAAGGCTGAGGAAGGCATCACACCATAGGGAATGGTCTCTAAAAAGCCAGTTCATGTACCCAGGATAAATCCTGGTCTCATTGCCAGGGGACCCATAAACACATTAAACCACACAACTTTCACCCACATTCAGAGGGCTTAGTTCAGTCCTATGCAGGCTCCCTAGTTGTCAGTCCAGCGTCCATGAGCTCCCACCAGCTGGATCACTTATTTCTGTGGTTTTTCCCATCATGATTCTTACTCCCCCCCTTGCTCTTATAATCCTTCCTCCCTCTCTTCAACTGTACTCCAGGATCTTGGTCAAGTGCTTGGCCGTGGGTCTCTGCATCTGCTTCCATCAGTCACTGGATGTAGGTTCTATGTCACTGGATGTATGTTCTATGAGGACAATTAGGGTAGACACCAATCTGAGTCAGGGGAAGGCTAGTTCAAGCACCCTCTCCACCTTAGCTTAGCTGGGGACAATCTTTTGAGTTCCTGGGGTTTTCCCTAGCTGCAGATTTCTCCCCATCCCCTTAATGGTAAACTCTGTCAAGATATGTCTTTCATTGCTTTCTCTCCCTGTCTCTCCCCTATATTCCCACATGTTTGCAACTCCCATTCCCTCCCATTCCTTCCTCTCTATACTCCCTCCCCAGTTTACCCTGGATATCTTAACCCTTTTCGCTATGTGTCTATAGTCAGGTGTTGTTGTAGATGTCTATTAACACAACATTTTTGGGGTGGAAGAGAGAGAATTAAGATAAAAGTCACCTCAACTTTTTTAGCAAGTTTGAGGCCAGCCTAGGTTACATGACACCATATCTTGAAAACAAACAAATAAAAAAAATAGTGGTTTAAACACTTATTTATTTACTCAGAATTCTATGTTACAATGTTAGGTTATGCTGAGAAAGTATGCTTCATTTTTTTATAAGCTCTGAAGCTTAATATTGTGTGCATTGCCTCAGATGGCATATCTGAGAAGCTGAAATTCCCATTATTTTGTCAGAACATGGAATCTCATCCTCTAACAGATTAGTTTGTTCTTGATCAAATTGTGACAGTACTACAAGAAGGGAAGAATGGAATTTATAAGATCACTTGAGTCCTAAATTTAGAATGTGTATCATGTCAATTCTGTTTAATTCAATGGGTCAAAACAAGTCATACCACAGCTTTGATCTACAAATTTAGACCTGGATTCCACCTTTTGAAAACATATGGAATTAATTTTTTATTATTTAAGATTCACCATATTCCCTCTCAGAATAAAGGTTAATGCTCTAATTTCAAATCTTTGATGTTGAGCCAGCATGACCATGAGTTCTAGGCCATTCTGGATTTTTCATTAGTGGTGATATAAAATCCTACTAACATATTTAATGAATGCATGACAATCTATTAATCAAATGCTATTCTTAAAGTGAACAAGATACAAACTAAAATACTCAAGAAATATTATCACAAAGTTATTGTGATTGACTCTAAGCTCATTAATTAGTTCAATAGAGGTAATAAAGATAATATACTATTAACTAAGTACTCAGGAGTTAATTTCCATCTTAAGTTTAGTATCTTAAATTTGAAGCAAATAGGAAAAATATGTATTTGACATATTTTATGTTTTTATTTCTTTTTAAAAAAGATTTTTATTTATTTTATATCATAACTAGTTTCCCCTCCCTCCTCTCATTACTATTATCAAAGGAAAAGAGAACGTAGAAATAAAAAATTATCACTGTTTTATTATAGAATTATAAATTATTCAAAAAAGTTTCATCTTTGGAATGACTATGTGAATACATTGAAATATTCAGGGAACAAAAACAAAGAGATTCAACAATGATGCAATCACCTTGCCAAGTTACTTAAAAACATGCCTGTCCCTAAGCACTGTTTGAGAAATTTATTTTCCTTTAAAATTCTCTAGTCAATTCAAAAATCACAATTGGCAGAAATGTGCTAAGAGTAATAGAACTCTTTCTCTTAACAGAAAGTATAAAAACAGCCTAGAAGTTAATAGAAAATATTATGACCCTTTATTTCCCTTCTAGAATAATTTTCTCCTAAAATAAATGAAAACATTTGGTATTCAGTTTTTTAGCAGTTGGCAAGCCAATATTGCTTCGTATGTTTTCCAATAATTGTGAGCAGGCATTCAAATGATTTCTATTAAAATTTTTATTCTGAGTGTTAAAAGAGAAACTTCATTTGCAAAGGTGAATACTGAACTTTCTTTTCAACCTAGTATTGACTTCTCCCTTTGTCTAATAGAAAGAAGTAACTTTTACAACCCCCAAAAAATATCAAGAGCAAGATAATCAAACTGGTAAATTGTTATATTTTCTCTTCATTTACTGATCATTAGAGTACAGCCAAGATCCAATTAAAGTGCAAAACAAAAGAAGAAGAAAAATTAATAGCAGACCAGTAAATACATAAATCTTGGGCAATATAAGCAGAAATATTTAACTTTAAAATACTGTGCTTAACTATTTGTGAAAAATACATAAGGCAACATTTTATCTGACATTATGAACTGAATTTACTTTCTAAAATGCTTTCTCTTTAACACAAACGTTGGTAAATTGTCATTAAAAAAAACTATGACAGCAACACATGGTATTTCAGGCAGCAGAATTTCTAATTTTTTTTGATTTTGCTAAATAGTATAGTTACTAAAGACACAGAAGAGGTAATGAAAGAATTTGTTGTAAATATTTCATCATTTTCAAAACATATATATTTAGTCCAATCATTAATTTTTTTTTAATCTGGACAACAACTATATAATACTTGAAATGGAATTAATCTACATAGAATGTCAAGCTGGATTCTGTGAACTGTGTGTATTCATATTTTATTAAATATTCAGAATTCTCTGTTATTTATGTTCTATTTTCATTCCAGACAAGCAAACTGAGTCTGTGAATTCAGTTAGCAATAGATGTAATATGAATTCAATACTCTTGCAAGATTTGGGGCTTTGATTGGAAGGAAATGAAATAGACTGCTAGGGGATCCAAATTCACATGGGGTCTTTATCCCATAAAATGTCATAAAACTTTCTATTACTGTTAATGGTAACCTAAATCGTCAAAAGAAATTGATTTATTTCTTGGCTCTATACTTAATTTTATTCTCAAATTTCACTAGCACACCTCCATGTCTTTGAATTTTATTTCTATGTAACTGCATCTGTGAGTATATGTTCTTCTATCTTGATGAAGTAAAGCATTTATTAGGCATGCCTAAAGTACACACAAAAAGAAAATGAAGTATTTAGGTTATGAATCACATTATATTTCTGAATTTAATTATTTTAACTTAATTAGAAGTGTCATCTTTGTATGAATTGGATTTAATTCATGTACTTAGTTCAAACAATTCTTTAAAAGATGGAAATATTTCCTAAAAAGATAATAGTGTGAAAGATCTTTTTAAAGATATAATTATCTATCTTTGTGTATTTATCATATACATTAGAATAGATTACACTTAAGTAAACAAATATATTCATAAATTACTACTTATTTTACAGATTTTCCCAATACACTTATAATTTTAAATTCTGACTTTGCATACAGAGGCTGCTTCAATGGGATTTACCCTTTAATATTTGAAATGTTAGAGTCTTATCTTTGAGGAAAGCTTAAAATTTCAAAACAGCATGAACAATAGAAAAAAGAACACAATCAGGATTGAAGCTCATGTCAATATTTTAGTCTACTGCATACAAAGTGGCTATTGTTAAACACATTGAGTTGAAGAATAGCTAGTCAATATCTTTTTCATACTTATAATGTTCTACTAAACTTATCTATAATATTTTAAGCCATTGAAAACTCACTCCTATCTAAACATGAAAAGAATATTAATTCAGAATTGGTACATGGAATATGAGCATCAGAATGGTGCTCTTTTCTTGTAGATTTTATTTCAGATGAACAGATGGCCTGATTTTTGCAAAAGAGATTTTTCTATTGCTCACAAAATGCTCATGGTATAAATGAAAAGGCACTGGACAGGGAATGAAAAGACACAGAATTTAGTTCAATGTTTTCATTTTTCCACATGCATTAACTGAAGCTAATTTGTTTTAGGAAGCATAGAAAGTTGAGAGGTCTGAATTACAAACTATTGGGGATAATTAAGCCAATTATATAGAAATATTAACAAAAAGACAGTAAAAACAAATGTATAAATTATTTTGAAAGTCTTCAATGTTATAGAAGTCTTATGCTTTTGCAAGAAGTATAAATTATTAACAATTTCTCAACTTTAGTTCAAGCATTGAAATATCAACAGGTCCTATTAGGAACTTATTATTAATGTAATAAAGTTCCTATAAAGAATGAGGGAGGAGAAGATTGATCCAACATAGCTGGAATTAAGGGAAGGCATGTGATTTTTTTTTAATATTGTGATTGAGAAGTAATACTAGAATTAGGTTTCTTAGAATTTAAGGCATTTGCACTTCCTCTGACACCAAAATTACAAATTAGAGATAATTGCATAACAGTAGAAAAAGGAATGACAGGTGAGTATATTTTAAATCATTACTGTTCAAGAACCACAAATGAAGTCATTGTATAATATAATAGATATCAGGTACGTTTGTCTGTGTGTCTCTCTGTGTGTGTGTGCGTGTGTGTGTGTGTGTGTGAATGTATCTGTGTGTCTCTGTCTGTGTGTGACAACTCCCTACTAAGATGTACTATGCAGAATAATGTCATCGTTTCCTGTAATTTTATCCATTTAAAATTATTTTAAAACCAAACTGTATAGTGTTTAGGAATGATTTTTGTGAAGAAGGGGTTTGCAATGTATCTTTAATTCCAATCTAAGTGGACCTATACAAGAGAGAAATGAGCAAACTGCCCTTACTAATGAGAACACAGTTCCTGCCTAACAAGACTCATTGGATGTATTAACTATTTCTCTCACTAATCACCAGAAAGTCCAATATATTGGTATTAATTTTATAAGTCATGATACCTTTTAAAGCAAATACCAAAGGTATGTGCTATCAACATTACTTATCCTTTATCACATACACTGGCTGAGGAAATTTTTTATCATTTTTCTCTACTATAAAGATATTTCCTTCTCTTAGTAGAAAGCCACATCCATGGTTATAGGTGTGGGTTTTACTCATCATCTTAAAGGAGCATATATACAGAAGCTAATCTGAATTATTCTTAGAAGAGATTACTATTTTCTTTTTCAATTATTACTTACAAATATATCTGCTTAAGTACAGACACATAGGTATTTAACATACACTCTATTAAAAACTCCTTTACTGTATTGCTTTAATTATTCCAACTTTGGCCACTGGGAGCTATTTTAGTTTGTCCATTTGTTTCTTTGACATATAACTATGCTTGTAGGCTTTGCTTTGTTTGTGGTGTTTCTGAGAAATTACTACTATTGTGTTTATTATAACTTAGTTATATTTCTGTCACCACAAAGATGCTAAAGCTCAACAAATATTTCATTCTCAACAATTTCCTAATTAGGCTTGTTTTTTCCTTTTATTAAAAAATAAAATTCAAAACCAAGATCCCCTCACTCTGCCTGGTCTTCTCCCAAAAAAGAGCAGGCCTCCCAGTGACATTAACCAAATATGGCATAACAAGATAAAATAAGATCAGGCAAAAACCCTCACATCAAGGCTGGGCAAGGGAACTCAATAGAAGGAAAGGGATCCCAAAAGCAAGCAAAAGAGTCAGAGACACTTTATCTCTCACTCTTAGGAGTGTCCTGAAAATATCACATCAACAACCATTGTGGGGGTCTCCTCCACCAAGAACTTAGGTCTCCCATGAAGGGAACGAGGAAGGGTGAATGAGTGCTGTCCACCCTTTCCCAGTCTCCCTTTCCGGAGACAATCAGATGTCAAGCAGGAACTCATTTAGTAAAAATCAGCAAACCCCTTTTAAAGCATAAAATCACAAGGCTGGGAAAGATCAACACCCTAACTGGCCAATCAGCTTAAATGTCACCCAATCACACACCTGATCTGTATTATCTACAATGCTGTCCACAAGGGGGATCATGTGTTGGCATTATCTCTCCTAATTTGAAGCTTTAATGGCATTCTCCAGCAAACAACCTGGGTTTCTCCCTCCTCACCACCACTGGCACATGGCTCCGCAGGCCCCCAGAAATCATAACATATATGCAGAGTACATAGGGCAGATACCTGCATGCTCTTTGATTGCTGCTTCAGTGTCTGTGAGGCCCCATGAGCCCTACTTAGTTGATTCCATGGGCCATACTCTCTAGGTGACCTAGATTTCTCTGGCTCACAAAATTTCTCCTCCCTCTCTTCCTTGGAGTTCCCTGAACTATGAGGGGAGAGAACAGATGAAGACCTCCAAACTGTGTTTTCTCTCCTCCTAATGTTCAGCTGTGAGTCTCTTCATCTACTCCCATCCATTGCCAGGGAAGCCTCTCTGATGATGATTTGACTAGTCACCAAACTATAGATATAATAGAACATCATTAGCATTGTTAGGAATCATTTCATTATTTTTGTTTTTGACAGTCCTATTTGGTTCTACCCTAGGTCTCTGTCCTATCCAGCCTCTGGTTCTTGGACATTCAGGCAGTGTCAGACATGAGCTCCAATTCTTCATGTGGGCCTCAAATTGCACCAGTTATTGGTTGGCCACTCCCACAAATTCTTCACCACCATTGCCCTAGTACATCCTGAAAGAAAGACAGATTGTAGATTGAAGATTTTGTGCCAGAGTTTATATCTTAGTCCCATCACTGGAAGCCTTGCCTGATTACAGAAGATGGATGGTTCAGGTCCATTACTAGGAGTCCTCATAAGGCTCACATCGTACATTCCAGGGAGTTTCTACTGTACTAGGTTCCCACATCACCCTGCAAATTCCCTCCAATTCCAGTCATTTCTCCCTGTATTTTCTTCAAGTAACCCTCCCCAGTCCATTTCTCGTGTTCCCATCCCCACTGACACCCAATCCACCCATAGAATCTGTATTTTTTTTGTTTCTGTTTTTGTTTTTCAAGAGAGGGTTTTTCTTTGTACACCTTACTGTCCTGGAACTCACTTGGTAAACCAGGCTGGTCTCAAACTCAGAGATTTACCTGCTTCTGTCTCCTGACTGCTGAGAATAAAAGCATGCACCACTATCACCCAGCTCACAAAATCTATTCTGTTTACCCTTCCCAGGTAGAAAAATGCATTCCCATTGGAGCCCTTCTTATTCCTTAGTCTCCTTTTGTCTGTGGGATGTAGTATGATTGTCATTTACTTGACTATCAATATCCACTTAGAAGGGGGTACATACCATGTTTGTCATTCTGGGTCTGGGTTACCTTACTCAAGATGAAATTTTTGTAGTTCTTTCCATTTGCTAGCAATTTTCATGTTGTCATTTTTAACAGCTGAGTAATATTCCATTTTGTAAGTATACTACATTTTGTATCCATTCTTTGGTTGAGGGACATCTATCTTTTTGTTTTTTTCAGTTTCTGGCTATGAACATAGTTGAGCAAGTGCCCTTGTGGTAGGAAGGAGAATCTTCTGAGTTTATGCCCAGAAGTGATATAGCTCAGTCTTGAGACAGACTGACTTCTAATTTTCTGAAAAACTGCAATATTCATTTCTATAGTGACTGTAAAAGTGTTCATTTAAACCAGCAATAGAGGAGTACTCCCCTTGCTCCACATTCTCTCCAGCAAGAGCTATCACTTGTATTTTGGTCTTAGTCATTCTGACAGGTGCAAGGTGATTTTGATGTTCATTACCCTGATGGCTAAGAATGTTCAACATTTCTTTAAGGGTTTCTCAATCATTTCTGATTCCAGTAGCACAGGTACTAAGATTGATAAGGACCTTATGAAAGTGAAAAGAGTCTGTAATCAAAGGACAATTTTAGTAGGACAATGAGGCAGTCTACAGAGTGGGAAAACATTTCAGCACCTCCACATCTGACAAAGGCTCACATCCAATATANATAAAGAACTCAAGAAACTAGATATCAACAAACAAAATAATACAATTAAAAATGAGATACATATCTAAACATAATTCTCAGTAGAAGAAACTCAAAAGGCTGAGAAACACTTAAACAAATGTTTAAAGAAATAAATTTTTAAAAAGGTATTCTCAACATCCTTAGCCATCAAATAAAAAACTAAAATGACTGTAACCCATTTTTAATTAGATTTTTTTTATTTATTAATGTCTAGTTTCTTGAGTTCATTATATACTTTGGATATTTGCCCTCTATTGGCTGTGGAGTTGGTGAAAACTTTTTTCCATTCTGTAGGCTGCATTTTGTCCCATTGATGGTGTCCTTTCCCTTGCAATTATTTTTGCTTTCATGTGGAATTGAATATACTTGTACAAAGCACTTTTTATTTTGATGGCTTAAAAAATTAATTACCACTACTCTCTTTTCCATTTTATAACATTAAAAGTAAAACACAGAATTTAAGTAGTTTCCATACAAATATATGCTTTCACTTAGGGAGTTAATTAAACTCATTTCTGTTTCAAAGATCAAGTTCTATATTCCAATAATATTATATTAGGATAATGATAATTATATTAGAGAATGATCATTGTAAAAATGATTATACAAGATGACAACTACTGACTGTGGATGTATCAGTTTTTACATTTATCTTTTCAAGTGACAAAAATACTATAACAATTTGTCATACTGTGAATCATAAATTCAATTTCAAAAATTTTAAAAGAAATCATCATATAGGATTATGTTATCTGGCCATTTTAAATTTAAATTATAAACTCATTGCAAGGAAATAAATAGAAAATATTAATGTGATTGGGAAATAGGCAGTGTACTTCTGACATATGGCTTGTTGGATGAGGTAAATGTATGAGCAGGGACAATAAAAGCCACAGTTAAATATTCATGGATAAAGCTGAAAATTATTTGCATAAATATATCTAGAGGTATAACAAAAATAATAGCATAGAAACCTGAGAATCTAAAAGAGAACTAAACACAGATATTTAAGATGCAAGAAAAATAAATGAAAATCAGCACTGAAATTTGAATCTTTGAAGAAACTCATGTAAATTCTAGAGAGAGAGTTAAAGGTCAAAAGTAGAGATATAAAGAAAAATCTCACCTTTAATATCAAAAATAAAAAGAATATCATTATAGATCTTATTTATATTGGATATATTATTAATGTATATCAATTTTAAAATTAATTAATGGCTGGTGTAGTGGCTTTTTGTTTGGGTCACCAACAAACTCCCAAATAAAGACATGGATGTAGTGATATATTGTGTACCATAATAAATTTTGCCTGAAGATCAGAGAACAGAACAAGTCACAAGATTAAACATAGATGCCAGACAGTGGTGGCACACCCATTTAATTTTATCACTCAAGAGGCAAAGATCTGTCTGGATCTCTGTGAGTTCAAAGCCACCCTGGCCTACATGAGATTGAGTCAGTCTAGGAGAGAAACAGAGCCAGGCAGTGGTGGCACACACCTTTAATCCCCGTACTTGGGAATCACACACCTTTAGTCACAGCACTTGAGATCTCATGCCTTTGCTTGGGAAGCACACAGGCCTTTAATCCCAAGAAGTGATGGCTGGGTGGAGAAAGGTATATAAGACTTGAGGAGACAGGAATTAGAATCTTTTTAGGCTGAGGAGTCTTAGAGGTAAGACACAGCAGTGGCTTGTTCCTTTTTCTCTCTGATCTTTCAGCATTTACCACAATTTCTGGCTCTGGGTTTTTTATTATATGACCTTTAGAAATTCGTACAACACATGGAGACTTATTATTAATTATAAATGCTCAGCCTTATCTTAGGCTTGTCCCACTAGCTCTTTAAACTTAATTTAACGTGTTTCTATTCATCTACATTTTGCCTTGGGGCTTTTTACCTTTCTTTCATTCTGTATGTCCTACTTTCCTGCTTCCTCCATGACTGGTTGGCTGACCCAGTCATCTCCCTGTCATCTATTTTCCTTTCTTCCCCTGAGCCTATATTTCTCCCCTTGCTCTCCCCACCCAGAAGTCCTGACTATACCTCCTCCCTCACTATTGTTTGTTCAGCTTTTTACTAGACAAATCAGGTGCTTTATGCAGTCAAGGTAAAACAGCAACATATATTTACATAATTAAACACATACAATACATCTTTACATCATTAAGCAAATATTCCATGATATAAAACATGCAACACATCTTTTCATAGTTAAACAAATGCAACACATCTTTGCATGGTTAAACAAATATTTTGCAACAGGCTGGAGAGATGACTCAGGTTTTTTTGTTTTTTTGTTTTTTTGTTTTTTTTGAGATAGGGTTTCTCTGTATAGTTTTGGTGCCTGTCCTGGAACTCACTCGGTAGCCCAGGCTGTCCTCGAACTCACAGAGATCTGCCTGCCTCTGCCTCCCAAGTGCTGGGATTAAAGGTGTGCGCCACCACCGTCCGGCATAACTCAGTTCTTAAGAGCCATGGCTGCTCTTGCAAATGACCTGAGTTTGGTTCCCAGCACCCACAGGTTAGATCATATCTGTCTGTATCTCCACTTCCAGGAGATCTGATGCATGTTTCTGGCTTCCACAAATACTTCTCATACATGGTGCACTGACACGCATGCAGGCAAAATACCAATACACATAAAAAATAATTAAAATTAAAAAAAATCTAAAATGTAAAATGAAAATAATACAACATTTTGCAGTATACAAAAAATTACAAATGAGAAAAGCTATCCAAGAACTAAATATATTGAAACTTTAATTAAAACCATTTTCCCAAAGAAAACTCCCAGCCCATATGATCCTGTCTATAAACAATATACACAAAAAATCTTAAGAGGGCATAACAACTATTTCAACTAAGTCTAAGTGTAAGGAGACCCAATATATCCCATACTGCTTTACTAAAACCTGCTGCTATCAAAATTAATTAAAATCAAAAGCCTTTAGAAAATGTCTAATACAGAGCTAAATGTAGTGCTCAGTGATTGAATACTATGTTATCATGTGTGAGGTTGTAAGTTCATTCAAATCTTGGTACAGTCAGAAAATAAATTTCTAAGACAGGAAATTTACAGGACAATTTTACTCTGTGTTTTCTATTTGTTTTTTGTTTATTTGTTTGTCTTTCTCATGATGTAGCCCTGTTGGGCCTAGAAATTTTTGTATAGTCTAGGCTGGCCTGAAACTCACAGAGGTCTGTCAATCTCTGCCTTCCTGAGTGCTGGGATTAAAGGGGCATGCCACCATGCTCAGCTTCAACTTTTAATATTAAATAAAAAACTTCACATATAAGATATATAGTAATAAACTGAAATATTGCAAGCATAACAAATGATATAGCACTCATTTTCATAAAGCAGAAAATACAGAGTATAGAAGAAAAACAATGATTCAATAATAATAGGTATTTAGTAAGTGTTGCAAAGCCAGAGACATGTCAAACTGATAACAGTATGAATTTAGATTTGGGCACAATTATGCTGGATCTAACTGACATGTATAAATGACTGAAATAATTGTAATAATTATTTGATCAATGTAATGAACCTTTGATAAATATGCCCTTTTCCATGTATTTCTGAATACAGGAACAATTGACTGTTATTAATTTCTAATAAAGTACTATGTAAGAACAATTCAATTCATTATTTTCCTTTGGTAACCCAACCTAATCTCAGAAGGAACACCTTTTTTACCACCTCAGGTAATCTAGAATGGGAGTCATTGATTACTGTTTGAAACTTATTCAGTGAACCTAATTCTGTGGTTCAGCTCTAGCAATTTCATTTCCCTAGTTGTAATGTTCTCCATATCACCTAAGATCAACAGACAATTAACAAAGGCTGTATTTAATCACACCTTGATTTTCTCTTTGGCTTTTACAGGAATAAATGCTTTATATCAGACTTTCTCAAGGCCCCTTTAACAGAAAGTATAATATATAAATTACTTTCAAGCAAATATACACTATGCATGGTAAAAATTACTGACCTAAAACAGGAACATAAAGTAGAGTTATTTTCATGCAAATTGTGTTCTCTAACTTCAATAGAAGTAACTTATAAACCTAATAAAATATTGTTAAAATATTTCTCATATGACTGAATGTAAAAAATACAAATTTTACATATCGTCCAAATCATAAAAGAAACCATAAAATAAATTATAATAACTTGAAAATATGATATAATGATAGCGTATGTTCCTCCATGGAGAAAGCAGCTAAAGTATCATATTAAAAGAAAAAAATTGCTTTTTTTTTTGAGACAGCGTTTCTCTGTGCAGCTTTGGACCCTGTCCTGGAACTCACTCTGTCGACCAGGCTGGCCTTGGACTCACAAAGATCTGGATGTCTCTGTCTCCCGAGTGCTGGGATTAAAGGCTTGCACCATATCACCAGTCCAGAAAGAAATTTATATCTTTAAATGTTTTATATTGCAATAAAGAAGAAAAGAGAAAATTACTTACTTCACTCTCCAGGTCAAGAAGATAGAAGATAATTGAATAAGTCTATGAAAATTGAAAGTAATAAAATAATACAACATGATAAATTAAGGAAACAAAAGTACCAGCCCAGCTACTACTCAGGTCCCACAGCTTACATTGACCCCATCTAATACCTACTGGAGCTAGTGAAGGAACAGTACATGCAGGATCTCCATGTCTCAGCATGGCCTCAGGATATCCTAGAGGAGTTCCAGTGATGATGGTGTACCAGAAGCCAGATTGCAAAGAACATTGGCAAGTAAAGCTGATTGGACAAAAGTGTATATTATATGACACACTGCAGCCTCCAATGCCACTAAGATGATTGAAGAGGTGTTGGAGAGGGAGGAAAGATGGAAGAGCAGAGATGGTTTTGTTTTTGTTGTTGTTCTGCTCTGTTTTGTTTTTGTTCTTTTGCAATTTTTGTTTTATTTATTTGTTTGTTTTGTTTTGTTTTGAATTTTTTTAGATTTTCATTTAAAGGTCCACTGCTGGGGAGAAGGGAGCATATGGAAGGACAGGGAGGTGAGTGGAATTGGGGTGCATGATATGAAATTCCCAAAGATTGAATAAAAATTACATTAAATAAAAAAGAATATTATAAATAATGATAATTTTAGAAACCTAAAATAAATGTGTGACACAGGAATAATTAATCTAAATTTTGGTCTTTCAGAATGAAAAATAATGATGAAAACAATAATAATTGTATAAAAAAGTGGTTTTTAAGTACACAGAATTAGATACTAAAACCTTAAAAAAAAAGTAAGTGATTTTATCCAAGATTTTTTCCACTTTAGGCAATAATTTCAATCTTCTTAATTTTTAAATTAAAGATATATTAATTGTCCAAATTGATGGACTTCATTATGGCACTTTCTAAGAGGCAAATTATTTATTTTGATCATATTTCTTTGCTATATTTTTAATATATATTTGTTTATTTTATATCCTGACCACAGGTTTTCCTCCCTCTTCTCCTACCAGTCCCTCCTCTGGCTTCCCTCTGCCTCCCCTAATCCACTGCTCTTCCATTTCTATTTGAAAAGGGCAGGCCTCCCATAGATGTCAACAAAACATGGTCTATCAAGTAGCAGTAACACTAAACACCTTATTTTAAGGCTGGACAAGGCAACCTAGTATGAGAAATAGGGTCCCAAAAGCTAGCAATAGAGTCAGACAGTCCCTGTTCCCACTGTTAGGAATACCACAAAATGATGAAGCTATCCAACTGTCACGTATCTGCAGAGGGCCGAGGTCAGTCCCTTGCAGGCTCACTGGTTGTCAGTTCCAACTCTGTGAGCTCCTATGAGCCTAGGTTAGTTAATTCTCTGGGATTTCTTGCTGTGTCCTTGACCCATCGGATTCTTAACAATCCTTCCTCCCTCTGTTCAGCAGGATTCCATGAACTCGGCCTAATGTTTGGCTGTGGATCTCTGCATGTATTTTCACCAGTTGCTGGATGAAGTCTTTCTGATGACTATTGGGCAAGGCACCAATCTACAAATATAGCAGAATATCATTTGGCATCATTATATTGACTTTTTTTTTTCTCCAGTCATGTTTGTTCTATCCTAGGTCTCTGGCATCCAGCCTCTGGGTCCTGGCACTCCAGGCTGTTATCAGGGGTGGGCTCACTCTCTTGGCATGAGTCTCAGTCTGGACCAGTCATTGGCTGGCTACTCCCACAATCTCTGTGCCATACTTACCCTGGAACATCCCATGGGCAGGACAGTCTGTAGGTGGAAGGTTATGTGCCTGGGTTTATGTCCCAATCCCTCCACTGTAAGTCTTGCCTGCTCACAGGAAATGGCCAGTTCAGGCTACATATCTCCTATTGCTAGGAGTCTTAAGATATAGTTATCCTTGTAGTTTCCTGGGAGTTCCCCTTTACCAGGTTTCTACCTGAACCTGAAATGGTCTCTTTCAATATGTTCCACTCCACCATCACCTGATTCCTCATATTCCCATTCCCACCCACACTCAGTCCATCTAGGAAACTTCTTCTACTTCTCCTTCCCAGGGAGATCTGTGTATGTTTCTTGAGCCCTCCTTGTTACCCCGTCTCTCTGGGTATGTGGACTATAGCATGGTTATCCTTACTTTGTAGCTAATGTCCACTAATATGTGAGTACATACTATGTTTGTCTTTCTGTGTCTGGATTACCTCACTCAGGATGATTTCTTCTGGTTTCATCCATCTGCTTTTGAATTTCATGGAGTAATCCTCAATTGTGTAAATGTACTACCTTTTCCTTTATCCATTCTTCAGTAGAGGGACATCTAGGTTGTTTCCAGGTTCTTGCAGTTATGAATAAAGCTGCTATGAACATAGTTGGGCAAGTGTCCTTGTGGTATGATTGAGTATTCTTTGGGTATATGCCCAAGAGTGATATAGCTAGGTCATGAGGAAAATACTTGGATTATATTTATTACCCGAATTCCTTATCTTGTGGAGACCAGTTGAAGGTGAGTGGGGAACAAGAAAGTGTGTTAGAATGTGAATAAGATCTTGGGACCTAATGCATAGCTTGAGTTGGTAATCATAGTGATGTGATAGGAGTACAAGTTTTGAGTTTCCTCATTATACACATGCATATACATACATATGAATACACTCACATATAAAGGATAATTATGTATATTTCAATTTGATTGTGTTAAACAGTATACAGTATGTATGCATATAAAATCATTACATGTAATTTGAAGATATATAATTTATATTTGTCAATTAATGATTTCAAAATAAACAGGCACAAATTTAAATGAGAGAAATAAGAGATAATATGAGGCTAAAGATTAATTTACAAAGTAGAGTTGTCATAAAAGGCTTTATCAAGAATGTAGCTTTAGGTCAAATGTCTGAAAGGAAATCATTTCAAGTAGAAAGAATTTGAGGGAGAAATTCCAGAGCAGCAGTGTCCCTGTTGTGCTAAAAATCTTTCCACTTGGAAAACTTGAACATGCTGAAAAGAGACATGTTTGGAAAGGAACATGGGCTTAAATCTATAGAACAAGAAGTCTTTGAATCATGACATGATCTGAATTACATTTTCAAAGAAATACAGTAATAGTCAATTGTATGCCACAACTTTGTAACAATCAGTCACTTAATCTCAGTTGTCTGAAGACATGCTTCACATGCATTGCTGAAACTCTACTCAGAATACCCTTCACTTTGATACACATACTGGCAGAGCAGTACCAGTTCTCATGACAATGATAAAAAGATTCTTCAAGCACAAACCAGCCATTAGAAATTTATGTCTTTACCTATTTGGTTATGTTAGAGTATATAATTTGCAATTACTATTCCATTTTGACACTGTTCTATATAAATTATATGATCATTTAGGTTTGAAGATGTGGGTAGGGAAATATAAATTCTAGTACATACTGAAGAAAAAGTAAACGTGGAAGATAGCACTGTTTACTACAATCTCTCTGGCTCCCTTTGTGGGTGTGCCATGTGAGAAACTAGGAGCATAGTCTATGAGAAGAAAATTTGGTGAGAATTGATCATATTCTAGACAGATGTTAAAAGTAGAGACAAGATGTTTTTGTTGAAATACTTGATGTGTGATGTATTGTAAAGGATAATACAGATTCATTGTTTTCAAGTACAAAGAGGAAGGAAAATAAATGATAAAATTTGGCTTGATCTCCTGATTATTTCCTGCAGTTTTCTTTGGTAGACATAGTTTAGAAAAAGTAAGGATTTAGGTCTTACTGTGTGTATAGAGAGTATAGTATTCTAGTACTGGATTCTCCTAGCTCCTCTAGAACTCTTCATAGGACTTCCCTGTATTAAATTTTCTTTCTTTTCAAACAAATAAATGAATTTTTAAAAATCTTTCACTTTGTATTCAAGGAATGTAAGAGAATCATGTGGATCTGTTTTCCTATGGAAATGTTGTAGAAGAGCATAACTTCACCAAATTCTATAGTGTAATGGGCAGTAAAAGCAAACCTAAACCTGAAAACTTTCATTAAAGGTACAATGCTAACATACATAAAATATATTACATACCCACACATATATACATACATATAATCCCTGAAACTGTATATATATATATATATAATTATACATATATAAAAATCCCTAAAATTAGATATGGTTTATTATGATAATGTGTTCAGTTAGTGCTTATAAGGTGTTGAGAAGGTAAGTAAGGAAATAAGGTAAGGATATAAGAAGACATGGCTTCATATGAGGTTTATCCTAAAAAAACAAACAACTTTTATTGATTTTGTTCTTTGGCATTTTCATATATATGTAACTTCTGATTATGATAATCACTCTCTAATCTCTCTCCAGTTCTATCACTTGACCTACTTCCTGAAAGTCCTTCTCCCATATCCAAGACTTTGTTGTTGTTTTGAGACCTACCTAGTTTTATCAGGATCATTTGTGTGACCACAGGTTTGGAGATACTCATTTATATTTGGTGTGCTCCACAGTGAGTATACAACTAAATGCAATGCCTACCCCATCTAAGAATCCATTAGTAGACAGTAGTTCAGCAGGAATGAGTAGGTGTCCTATAAACTTCTGTCAATTCATGATTGTTGATAGGACCAATCCTGTGGATACCCACTGCAGTGAGCCATATGTGCTAGGGAATCATGACAGCAATAGTTGTGCTATGCGCAGAATACAACATTTTAGAGTTCTTCTTCCTACCATTGACCACCTACATTCTTTCTACCTCCTCTTTCATTATATTCCCTGAACTTTAAAGGGGCTGGTATATATATTGTTTAGTAGAACTGAGCACTTACCTATCACTTATTCTCTGTAACTTCACTAATGTTCATGTTAAAAAAAAGAGGGGGGGCTTCTGATTAAAGCTAGGGTTTCTCTGTGGGTATAAACATGAATATTTTAGAAGGCAGTTTTATAACAATCTTAAAAATAGTATTATGTTCACCTGTAAGGTTTAAGGCATCTTCATTCAAGAGTTATTAACTGGATTTCTGTGCCAAGTATGAGTTACATCTTGTAAACTGGGCCTCCACCCCAATCAAAGAGCAGTTGGTATTGTGTGACACAGTTCTTGGTGATACTCATTGCAAATAGAGTACAGATGACAAACAGAATGAAGTCTAACATTATGAATCAATGAATCAATTGGGGTAAATTACAGAATTATGAGTGAGTGTCTACAGTAGCATGGATGACTGCAAGGCAGCTGAATCACTGAAAGCTCAAAACAACATGGAAGAAGAAAAAACCTAGGACCCTGGCACTCTCTGAAGGACTTGCAGGAAGCATGATAAATCAGAGATTCTTTTCTCCTCACTAGTCCCTACTGCTTGTACAACCTAGGAGAGGGAGTTGTCTCATGGCTGCCATACAGTTTTAGAGATTTACTGAAAATTCTGTATCTCCATTTAATTTAGAACCTTTTAAATTTTAAGGAGTATCCCTCCAGGATATAATGCTTGAGTTCTGAGGATATGCTTAAACAATGTTTGATAACTCTTAAAACATTTGCGTCATGATTGTACCAGTAGGAACATCTTACTTGTCAAATTAGTATTATAGTTCATGAGGATCACAGATGGGTAAGGTCGTTGATAATTTTTCACCTCCAGCAGCCAATATAGGACCTTACAGCCCTGTGAAAGCTAACAAGAAGGAAGTTTCTAGATGACTTACAATTGATTTTAACATTCTATTATCAAGATGTGTAGTGCCTTTAGCAAAATGTTCTTACCATCCTGCTTCATTGGGCAATCAACATGATATCTGTAAAGAGAGTATGTAGTTTGGGGCCTTTATGACTCTCCATGGCCAACAATCTGTAAGGAAGTACTTCACATCTGAATCTGTACTTATTCTAATCCCATAGTGAGATTTAGAATGCAAATTTTATTACAGAGACATCCAGACTCCTAGAAACAACCAAGGGGAGTTTTTGCACTTCTGTGCTATCAGTTAATGTTGTTCAGTGTCAATTTATAGTCCATAGCCTTTTGCTGGTTTAGGCTTCAATCTTTCTAAGCTAATATTCTTTTAAGACTGATAAATCCTTTTGATACCACATGCAATATGGAGAGAAAATTGATCACTAGGCCATTGACAAAATGAACTTCAAAAGACTAAGGCAAAGAGAAAATATGTATAAATTTATGACTTCGCATAAAAGAAAATATAATGGGCACCAAAATGATAATCTGGTATTGGATGTTCTCCATACCTTATATCTT